>CAODLS010237537.1:0-11206 GCA_948243855.1 Flueggea neowawraea
TGGACCACAAGTAGATGATCATGAAAATAAGAAGTGCGAAAAGAACAACATGGACAACATTGTTAGCACCATTCTTCACAATGCTCCTGTTCAATCTCCTTATGTTGTTCTTTACACCAGCTTGAGCTGTCATCACGGTCATTTTGCAAACTATACAAGAAATCCTTCTGAAATTTCGCCTCGGTACCAATCTCTTGAGCTACATTTCTCAACTGCCTAAATTGGCTACGGATTCCGCTGATCTCATCATCCAAGCCCCCCTGCAACGGGTCTATCCTAAACTGTATTTCGTCGGAGCTCGCCGACCATCTCGTACTAAGCCCATCGGCGGGCTATTGTTTTCAAATGCTCAAAGAAGGGGTAAGTCGACCTGGAAAGATGATCAGAATTTGGATATAATCAAAAGTGGCTTTATGTATTTATATCAGACATTTGCTGAATAAAGGCTTTGATGATTATTGTTGTAACGTTTTGAAGGGAAGAACGAAAGGTTTTACCGTTTCTTTTGTGCGTGAATCAAACAGACGTTGCAAATATCATTCACTTTTGAAAGGCCTTTTTTTTTTCCTCTTAATTAGAATACAGCTGCACTAATATTTTTGATATGATGATATTTGTGAATTTGTTAAGAAGCCACTTATCAAACACATAGAGAGCTACTTGTCAAAAGTTAACTATTATATATATATATTGATATTGATTATAGAGCTAAAAAAAAGTATGTTGTATTCAACAAAAGTAAATGCCTAATAATTAGCTCATATAACATAATTTTTAATAACATGCGTCCTTAATAGCACAATTTGTTAGTGTATAGATAACATCAATATAATGTGACCTATCAATTATTTTTTTTTCAAACTACAGTCTTTTGCTTATTTTTCTGAAGTTCTTCCAAATCCAATATAATATGTATTTTAATTGATTTGATATTTATTGAAATTAATTGATTGTTTAGAATTTTCAAATTTATTATTCTACTAATTTGGTCAATTCATTGTGCAGCTTTTGAAAAATGGCAAGGACATATGACGTTATTAGTAAATTGAATGTATTAAAGGATGTGTGAAAAATAAGAGTAAGAGTGTTGAGACTATGGAAAGTCCCAGAGTACCAAAAAAAAAATCAAATCAAGGAAATCAATATGGTTTTCATCAATGACAAGGTGATTATTTATTATATTTTCCTTGCAATTACCACTGCTTTTATATATTCACGCATAAATCAAACACTTTCTTATTGGTTGATTTTTTTCCTTTTTTCATCCAAATCATAAGATTCCACCATTCAAGCGTCAATCAGGAAAACACCAGCTTTGATCAAGTTCAAAGATGATTACATAAAGGAAGGGAGATATTATTCGATCGAGAAATTCAACGTGGCTCTAAATGGTGGGGATTATAGGGCCTCCAAGCACGAGTAGGCCATCTTTTTTAACTACCATACGCATGTGACACTGGTTAACAATGATGCATCTATTAAAAATATTTTCTATCAGTTCCATCCTTTTGTTGAAATTTTGTCTGCAGTAAAGGATTAAGATTGTTTTCTATTTGGTTAGTTGATTCAATATTTATTTTAAAAATCCAAAAGTATGAGAATATAACTTATACATATAAAATACTTGGGAGCTAATCGTTCTTTTTATTAGATGTGATTGAGAATGTGACTGGTGTGGCATATGTCATAAAAATGTCCAGCAAAGGGAGAGTCAACAAGAGGATCAAAGTACAGCTTGAGGACAAGGAGTAAGTCATCTATATATAAATGTATTGGTCTTACAAATTGACTTGGAATTTAATATGCTCATAATCAACATTTTAATGATCTTTACCACAACAAATACAACATAGGCTGCACGTTGTGGGCGAATATGCCGAGCAACTCAGTATTTTTTTTTGCTATGGAGCGACGCCCGATTGTGATGATCTTGCAGTATGCTAGGATCAATCACTATTGAGGTAATAATAAACCTACTTATTATTGTAATCTATAATTTTATATTTAATTTAATCATCTATTATTTTGTTACGTAAAGATCGTATCTATCAACAACTTGATGCATAGCTCAAAACTGTTGCTTAATCCATATGTGCCTGAAGCAATTGAAATTAAGAATAGGTAATGATATGCATAACACATTTAATTAAAATTTTGATATATGTTCTAACAAGATAATAAAACAGTATTTTTATGTTGTATTCAACAAGCCTTGAAAATGGGTCATTGGTTATTGACCATCTACCAACCAAGTCATGTTCGAGTGTAGCCACTGATTGGGTGCAGGAAGGTTGAATCAAAACATTGGAGGACTTGCAAGACATCAATGAGGCAGAATCTATGTACCTTTTTTTTAAAAAAAATCAAAACAATCAAATCCATTTTTATTCTTTTGATGGTGTTATAACACATGCATTGCAGGAATGTGAGTGGATAGTTGTGGCCACCGTGGACCATGTAGAAGCATATAAGAATTGGTTCTACATAGCATGTGACAATTGTGGTAAAAAAGGCAGAACTTGCGGGCACAACATTCTGTTGCAAATCGTGCATGGATTTTGTCACTTATGTGAAACCAAGGTGATGCATTTATTTATGTTTTTTTTCCCTATGGACGCTTTTATATGTTGTTGGTTTTGACATTCATGACATGTTCTATAATTTATATGTGTTCTTTATATTGCTTTTGCAGTTTTAGGGTGCAAATTCGAGTCATCGATGACACGTCAAGTGCTTTGTTTGTTTTGTCTAATCGAGAAGCTTATCAGTTGATTGGTCAAACCGCCTATGATCTTAGGGCTCAAGTCACAAAGGTATTTGATTTGGTAACTACTATTATCACATGCATTTTCAGATTAATTTTTTAATTATTCAATAGATTGGTTAATGGATTATAATGCTTCATATAACAACACATTTATGTTATCTTATTGGTTAGGATCCAAATGAGTGTTATTGCCCTGCTGCTGTTGCTGATTTGAAGGGTAAGAAACTTATTTTTAAGGTCAGAGCGAAGGGCAATAATTTCAAGAGCCATAATATCACATACACGGTGGTAAATGTTAGTGAAGATTTGAAGTTAATTACATTTGTCGCTAGCTCTTTAGATGAAATGCATGTACTTTAATTTGATGTTTGAAAACTTATGTCCAAATATTTGTTTTTCATTTTTTGCTTAATTTTGAAGATGATAACTTCATTACTTATATAAATGTTTTGTTGGAGTATGTTGCTGATGCGGGTGAAAGGGATCCAAGAACTCCTACGAGTGATAGAGCTAAAAGAATTATTGACTTGAAAAGAACCGAGGAAAACATAATTCTAGCAGGTGAATTGTCAACTAACAAATTACCAGTCAAGAAGATCAAGATTGAAAAAGACGAATGATGCTATTTTATCTATTTGAACGTGAAAATAGTCTTTCAATTTTTCTCAATTTTGCTATATTCTTATCAATAAGGGAATTTTAAATTAGACATATGATTCGATTATCTTTTTGATGAATATTTGTTACAAATTTTATTAATTTTTCCTTTTTTGTTGAAAAATAAAGTGGTTTGGCATTTTTTAGACCGAAAAAATGTATTGGCGTTGTTTTTAGGTTTTGATTGAAAAATTGTGTTTACTTCTTAATAAGATGTTGTTACATGCATGGCTAATCGTTTATATTTTAATGTTGTTTGTTAATTGCTTACACATTAATTTAATCTTTATTATTAACTAAAACTAATTTATAATTTGTTAGATAATCCCCTCTTATTTTTCAAATTTGTCCTTATGAAATAATATAGTATTAAGAAAATTAATTACAAGATAATGAATATTTTTACTCAATAACTTTCCATCAACAGAATTATCTATGAGGAACTCAACACAACGCCTTGCCCGAGCGAAATGAAAGATACTTATGGATGAAAAACATATGAGAAAAAAGAGTTGGAAAACTAGTAGTATGGGCAAAGGTAATATAATAAATTCAACATTAATTGTTTATAAATACCTATTGCTTTATTTTGATAAAAACAATTATTGTTTGTTTTAAGTCGAGAAAATAATATATATGTCTGTTGTGTTTGGTGACAAATAACAATTAATTTTTCACGGTTACAGAAAACATAGCACCGATCACTCCAATTCAATCCATGTTAAATGTCGATGAGATGAATTTGTCAAATACTACAGGCAAGCTAATATTTGGGGAGAGAAATGCTTCACACACAACACCCAAATTAAATTTAAGAGGAAAAGGTAATTATCATTTCCATATAAATTATTGTTTTTACGTGTTTATCAAGCAACAATTATTAATGAATATTATTTTTAATTCATTGCACAATTCATCCATTTCACTATCGAAACATCGAATCAGACTAGCCGATACTGAGAAAACATTCTAATCGCTATTCTGGAAATGTTGAGGGAATAAATCCTCACTGTATTAATGGTGCAACACCTGACTTTGCAAATGACAAATCATTGTTTGTTTATTTTTGTAATTTATGTAATTTAAAATGATTAGAACATGTAAAACACACTTATAATTTCTTTTCACTTTCTAATTTTTAATTTTTTATTTATTAATGAAATAATTTTCTTAACACTACATCCCTCTAATGCAGTTTGTACTAATTTAATCCAAGCCTTTGACGAAGTTAATGCGAGCAATAATGTCGATTCATCAACTGAAGTGGTCCAAACGCCTATACTTACTTTTACCAGACAAGGAACCATTCAAAGCACAAACTTACATTTGGGAGAAATAGATGAAAATGACTCTCATTATCATCTTGCCCGAATGAAAAGAAAGCTAATGTTGGCTGATAAGCGTATGGGAAACAAGGTTTGCAGAAACAATATGATCAACAAAGGTGGCATAATACAATTTTGAATTAGTTGCTTTAATTTGGTATGGTTAGTGTTTAAATAACCAGTTTAAGTTTGTCCATTTCTAATGTAGTTTGCACCAATTTAAAAATAGTATTGAATGAAGTTATTCCTGAAAAAAAATAAAGATTGATCGAATCAAGAATTGCGAACATATAGATTGTTCAATCAACAAACAGATGTTGGTGAAACATTTATTGTCGATCACAATGACGTTTTCGTGTCCGCCAACAATGAGGTTGTTAACACAACAAATTTGCCTGATCACTCACACATGATTGGTGAAAATGCAATCGTAGATGTCATTGATGAGTCGATAGGTGATGCTCATTTCTTAACTTATGTTTCGTATATTTAATTATGTATAAACTATGAACTTCCCACTTTTCTTGCAGATTCTTTAGATATGGGGGACGCTGACTACGAATGTTTGTCGTGTGGAACAATAATGTCGTATCAAGAAAGAGTGAACAAGAGTAGAAATACCAATGAGCCAAAATTCTCACTCTGCTGTGGAAATGGAAAAGTATGAATCCCCATGATGCGTGAACCGCCCACCATTCTTAAATTCTGGTGTTGATCAAAGAAGCAAGCGATTCTTGGAAAATATTCGTGGGTATAATATGATATTTTCATTCACATCAATGGGCGGTACGATTGATACATCACACAACGACGGTGGTGGTATGTATTGTGTTTAGATTAAATGGCCAAAATTACCACCGTATAGGAAGTTTGATACCGGGTGAAGGTGCAAACCCAAAGTTTGCACAACATATATTTACAACACTGAAAATGAAATATCCGACATAATTAATGCTTTCAGGTTTGTGTCAAACAATTGATTTATTGAGTTTATGATTATTTATTTCACTAGTCGTTTATTTTTTATTCATACTATTTTGTTTGTGTTGTTATCTATAATAGTTCCAAAAGAAGTGCATCGGGCTTTGACGAGTCTATAATTGAAGATTTGAAAAAGATGATAACAACTTACTAGGCAAATCTTTTAGACTTGCTAGGAATAGGTTTACTACGTCCGGGTTAAAGGATGTAAAATTGAAACTGATTAGAAATAGAATAACGACGGACGAAGATACAATATTCCATTAGTAGGTGAAGTGGTTGAATTGATCGTTGGTGATGTTGAAACGTCAGACAATTTTAGGGACATTATAGTCGAGACATAAAGCGGAATGTTACAGAGGATTAACGAGTTACATCCATTGTAACTTCTTATGCAATACCCTTTGTTATTCCCTTATGGTGAGGATGGATATAGAAAGGATATTTTATTTAGAGGATCTGAAAAAGAAAAGCAAGATACATTGAGCATGCGATAATGGGTTTGCTTCAGGATACAACAAACAAAAAATGAGCCAATGACCATTTTCACGTGAAAGAAACTATTTCAACAGTTATTAGTTGATTTGTTTACAATGATCAAGGCAGAACGATTGTCCTTCATCAAAGACAACCAAAAAAACCTAAGGGCAGATTTATACAAAGGTTTGCATGAAGCAGTTTTGAGAGGAGAGACCAATTCGTCATCTCATGGTAAAAGGATTGTATTACCGTCATCATTTATTGGAGGGGGCAAGGTATCAGTAATGTTCCTACTTTTATTCCATACATAAATAAATTATTCCATGACGTTAATGTTAATTACAACATTTAGGTGCTTATGTTATTGTAACATCCGTGATAATATGGTCTTACCTACTTAATTTTGCTTTTTATAAAGGTACATGATTCAAAATTTTCAAGATGTGATGACCATATGTAGATGAGATGGATATCTTAATCTGTTTATGACATTCACATGTAACCCAAAATGGCCTGAAATTCTATGATTTGTGGGAAAATATGGCTTGAGGGTAGAAGACAGACCTGATATAGTTTGTAAGGTATTCAAAATGAAGTTAGATCATATGGTCTATGATTTGAAACAGGGAAAAACATTTGGAAGAGTGAAATCAAGTGCAAAAAAAAAACTTTAGTTACATGTAAACTATGACCGAACTTGATGAATTTATTCAATTACACAAGTGGGGAACTGTGAGATGATTGTTTTAATTTTGTGTAATCGTAATGTTGTATACAATTGAGTTACAAAAATGTGGCCTCCCTCATGCACATATTTTGTTGTTCTTGCATTAAGAAGACAAACACCCAAGTCCAAGCAACATTGACAAGATAGTATCCGCAGAAATACCTGACAAGGAAACGAATCCAAAGTTATGAGAAGCAGTCCAAAACTACATGATTCACGGACCTTGCATTCAGGCGAGGACAAATTCACCTTGCATGAAGGAGGGGAAGTGTTTAAAACACTTTCCAAAAAAGTTTGTCGAGGAAACAAATATATACAAGAATGGTTGTCCTATGTACATAAGAATGGACAATAAGAGAACTGTTTCTAAGAGCGATGATCAACTTGACAATAGGTATGTTGTTCTGTACAACCCACAATTGTTGCTCAAGTACGATGGTTATATCAATGTCGAGTGGTGCAACCAACATAAGGCAATAACATATTTGTTCAAGTACATAAATAAGGAAAATGATTGTATCATAATGACTTTCTTTCAAGACAAAGGGAATGGAGGGATAGTGCTAGACGTGGACGAAATCAAAGATTATTACGACTGCAGATACATATCCCCATATGGGACATCTTGGAGGATTTTTGGTTATTTGATAAATTATCGTGAACCAACGTTAGAACGTTTGAGCTTTCACCTCCTTGATGAATAGACTGCTGTATTTAATGACGATGATCCAATAGACCAAGTGGTCAAAAGAGTTGGTGGAGACAATTTGATGTTTTTTTGCAGTGTACGAAAGGCAACAAAAAAATATCTTGAGGTAAGAGAGTTGACTTATATGCAATTTCCTAAAAAAATCATTTGAAAGGAAGTTGAGGAACTTGACGAATCGTTCGGGATTGTGCACCCAACGTTTAAAGATGCTTGCTACTCCCTCGGCCTATTAGAAGACGACAAGGAGTACGTCGAAGCTATAATAGAAGCGTCTTTCTGGGGTTCAGATCACTATCTACAATCTCTTTTTGCAACTTTGTTGTTCTCAAATTGTATTTCTAGGTTTGAATCAGTATGGGATCAAACAAGTCATCTTCTGGCAAAGGACATTCTGCATAAGCAACGCCGAATTCTCCAGGTCCAAGGTATTTTATATATTTTGACCAAATATTTTAATGTGATTTTGTTGTTTGAATTTATTTTCTCACTAAATTTTTAAGCAATCATATTCTTAGGGTATTTGAAATTTTACCAAATCAAATGCTTAAATTTTTTATGTCAACATATTTGCGTTGTCCGAAATTGAGAAGAATTATGCATTGAAGCATTGTAGAACTTGAGAAGTTGTTAAATTATTCTATGAGTGATGATCAGCTGAAGAATTATGCATTGTCCGAAATTGAGAAGTTGTTAAAGAGGAGTGCAAAAAGTTTAAAAGATTTTCCTACTCTCCTTTTTTCCAAATTCATCACTCATAGAAGAAGGAAGAAATAGATTAATCCATGAAGAACTCAGTTACAATCGAGATGAATTGACCAAGGAACACACCACTTTGTTGTCAAAATTAAATGATGAGCAGAGAAGCATATATAACATTGTAGTTAATGCTATCTACAGTGATAATGGCGGGGTGTTCTTCGTGTATGGATACAGAGGTACTGGTAAAATTTTTGTATGGAAAAAGTTGTCGTCCGCTTTGAGATCAAAGGGTGAAATTGTGCTGATTGTTGCACCGAGCATAATAGCTTCTCTTCTTATTCTTGGGGGTAGGATGGCTCATTCCAAATTTTGCATACCGGTGGCGATCAATGAGGCTTATTATATGGGATGAAGCACCAATGGTTCACAAACATTGTTTTGAAGCATTAGACAGGACATTAAGTCATATATTAAGGTTCTTAAAAGACAATAGCATGGACTTGTCTTTTGGTGGTAAGGTGGTTGTTTTTGGTGGTGACTTTAGACAAATATTGTCTGTTATTACCAAGGGGAGTAGACAAGACATGGTATTGGCTTCTTTGAATGCGTCGTACTTGTGGAGGTACTACAAGGTGCTCAAATTGACGAAAAACATTAGGCTTCAATCTGGTAGTTTGGACCCTCAGTTGGATGAGTTGAAATCATTTTTTCCATAGATCTTAAATATCAGAGACGACAAAGTTGGAGGAGCCAACGATGGCGATGCTATTTTTGACATCACGAAGGACATTATACTTACAGACCCCGATGAACCTCTAAAAGTGATCATTGATAGTGGTATCCCAATCTATTGGCTAAGTCTAAAGATGGAAAATATCTTCGTGAACTATTCTAGCCCCAACATTGGATGTTGTGAATATGGTGAATGATTATGTGATGTCCATATGGCATGGCGAAGAAGTTACATATCTTAGTTCTGACAACATATGCAAGGTTGAAGAGAATTTAAATAGTCACAATGAGATATACACGCGAGACTTCTTGAACAACATCATGGCTTTTGGCATGCCAGACCACAAGCTGACCTTGAAAATCAGAGTGTCGGTCATGTTTCTTCGTAATACAGATTAATCAACCGGTCTGTGCAATGGTACGAGGTTAATAATCACACAGTTAGGAAAGCACTTGGTAGAAGGTGAGATTATATCTAGATGCAACAAAGGACAAAAGGTTTTGGTACCACGAATGATTTTAATGCCGTCAGATCTCAAATTACCTTTTAAGTTCCAAAGAAGGCAATCTTCGTTGTTTATTTTCCATGATAATCAACAAAAGCCAAGGACAATCCCTTTCACATGTTGGTTTTTACCTCCCTAAGCCAGTATTCTGCCACGGTCAAATGTATGTTGCTGTCTTGAGAGTAAAAAGTATAGCTGGATTGAAGATACTCATCTATGACAAGGAAAGCAATTCGAACAACTCCAAGAAAAGTGTTGTATGCAAAGAGGTGTTTCGAAATTTGTAGACGGAACGTGAATGATGCATAATTTTTTTTTGCAATAAAAAAGTCAAGCTATTTGTTGCTAAAATGAAAAATGTCTCATTTAAATAAATAGTTAAGATAATATTTATATCCTAATTGATGAGATGATTTAATCGCTTCAAGATCCCTTCCTCAAAATTTGTACATGCAATACGACTGACACATAATTGTTCTCAATTAAAAATGTCAGTGTGTTCGTTACATCAACAAAAAATACCATAGTATAATTTCATTTTTATATTTAAATAAAATGTTAAAAAATTATATCTATTTCCCTCAAATCCCACCGCATCGCGCTGGTCTCTTGCTAGTATGATAATAATCAGGCAAACCAAATTAACGTATAAATTGTTGATCTAGGACTTGAAAAGATTTGGTCCCAACAGAAATGACAATCCTAGATGAGGGTGAATTAGATTTTTAGCAAGTTAAAAACTTATTGAAAATCTTTTGCAAAGTAAACCAAATAACAAAGTTTTTTCAAATCAAAATCACAGTTAAATGCAGAAGCAATTTAAAACCAAAGATCTAATCCACACACAACAAAATAAATCAAATGCAAATGCAAAGTAAATAAGAGAGAGAGTAAAGGAAGAAAGCACAAATCCAATTTATAGTAGCTCGATCCTTCTTGACGCATGTCCACTCCTATAGATCCCCTTGAGAATTTCAATCCACTAACTTCCTCACTTTCGAGTGAAGGGAAACCGTTTACACCACTTATTTTTGTGGGCTCAACAAGCAAGCCGCTACACCTTGTTTTTGCGGGCTCAACAAGAAAACTGTTACAACATGTTTTTGCGGGCTCAACAAGAAAATCAAATCCCTAGTTTTTGTGGGCTCAACTAGAAGACTGAACCACTAGTTTTTACGGGCTCAACTAGCAAACCAAACATCTAGTTTTCTAAGGCTCACTAGAAACTGTTGAATCAAGTTTTTGATTAACATAAAAACTCCTAAATTTTGATAATTTAACAAAACAATTGAAACAGTTAAGCTAAGCATGCTCCTCAACTCTCCAAGTACATTAAAGAATGGTCCACGTACTTTAAACCAAGACCTATGCACATTGATTAGAGATAGAGGTGCATCGAGAAGTCAGAGATGGATGCTATGTGCACAAGAGCTCATACAATGCGCGTAGAACAGGTGTTATGCGCTTAGAAGCCAAATGCAACACACATATATGTTGTGATTCAGTCAAGAAGAAAAAACACAGTATCTTACTGTGCACATAGGAAGAAGTGCAATGCACGTAGACGTGGTACAATCAGAAAACATAATGGATCAGTATATTGCTATGTGCGTTGATATAGAC
>CAODLS010237548.1:0-10481 GCA_948243855.1 Flueggea neowawraea
TTTGGGTCCGATTTGACCTAGGTTGTCAAATCTGAGTGATTCGGTTGAGATGGATGCTAAAGGTTGTTAGATGATGATTTTTTGAGGCAAGATCGTTCTTACTTTCCTCCTAAATCATCATTTTCATGCATTAATCTCGGACTCTCTTTTAGGATGAATTTCTTTCTAGGGTTCGAATTTGATGTTTCTGCTGGATTGGAGGTTAGATAATGATTATCTATGGTCGTTTTATGTTAGATTAACAAAAATCAAGCTTTTAATAAAAATATTTGAGGTTGCTCTGAATGAGCTAGGATTTGATTCGGGTTTGTGTAGATCTATGATGATTAAAAGTTTTTTTTAAGAAACCAATAATTGATTTGAGTTCCTGAGGTTGATTATGATTAGTTTAGGTGTCTGAAACTGATTCTATCTGTTGAATCAAGAAATGAATTTTTGGGGTAATTTTCCCATAGAGGCGAAACTTGATATTTTTCAAGTTTGAGGTTATAAATATAGTTTTTGAATATTTTGGAGATTTGATTGTAATATTTCATCGAGGCTTGAATGTCATTGAGCGATAGACTTTTGGAATAGGATTTTTGACGCTGATGGCGTTTGAGTCTGCATTTGCATTTCATGCATGTTCTGTTTTGCCACAGTCACCGTGTTTGATCTATTGTGAATACTTTGTTTCAGCTCAGTTCAATTTTTGAGGTAACCAGCCATCGACTGGTAGTCAATGATTCGGAGTTGGGCAGCTTGGCATCCAGGTGAGTGGATGACAGCTTCAAACACATAGGTTGTGTCTCTTTAAATTATATTTTTTGTCGTGTTATGACCTTAGCATGTAAACCAGAATTATTAAAGGATTGGAATCCTAAAATTTGGCATATGTGATGACTTGTCTGATTGGATGTGTTTTTGGAAAGAGTAATGATACTCTATCTTTAAAAGGTTTTGTACTTCTACGGAAGTTGAATTATTTTGAGAAATAATATAAATTGATTTATATTATACTTCTTTGGTACGATTATGAAATACATTTGAAACTTTGTTTTTGGTAAAACAATTGTCTGTTATGCATGTTACTTGTTGCAAATGCTTTCCTTTGTTTTCAAAATAAATAATTTTATTTCGGTTATTTTTGAAATACTACATTGATATAGCCTTGAGGGTAAGGCTATTTGGATTTGGATCCATCATGAGATACAACCTAGAGGGCTATCCTGGTGCCTTAGTGATCATGTATATATAACTTCGTGTCTTAATGGCTATATACTCGCCTTAGTGGTTATACATTCGCCTTAGTGTCTATACTCGTCTTTGTGGCATTACTTGCCTAGATGGCAACATGGTGCCTTTGTGGCACAACGATTGCTTCTGGAATTTCAAGAAAACCAAAATTTTTGACTTTTGCTTGAAATTTTAGTAAAGTGAAAATGGGTGTTTGTACTTTGCTTTGAAACTTCTGATAACCTCCAGGGGTTTTATGAAGGATATTACCCTGTTTTTGAAAGCATGCTAGTTTTGATAAAGTTTGAAAAAATGTTTTGAAGGATTTTGCTGACACTCTTGATGGTGAGTGCATGTGTATGCTTTGTCTGCGAACGGTTTCAAAATAGTTTTTGAAACGATACTATGTACATAGCATGTATATATATCTATCTTTGGTTATACTTGTATGCGATATTTTCAAATTATTTTCAAAACAGTTTTTATGAGGCACGTATGAGGCAATCTGGAGTGTTATCGCTCACTGGGTTGAACCCCTTTTCTTTGTTTTGTCCCTGTTTATTATCATCTTGCAGGAGATTCGTATGGACTGTGATCTTTGGCATTTGACGCTCAGTGAGGCCTTCTAACGTTACAGTCAATGCCCTTTTAATCGGACCCTATTTGTATGATTTGTTAGAGGCTCAACACCGGGTTCCTGTAGAATTTGTTATTATTTTTGTTATTGTCTCTGTTATTTCAAATGTTTTTAATTTGAAATTATTTCTGCACTTATTATTATATATGTTTTATTTTATTAAATGATGTTTAAACTTTTAATTGGTTTTATTACTTAATTGAATATGATTTTGGGTAACAATTATGTATTTTGAAGCTTATGCTAGATGGGCTGAACTCCTATAGACGGTTCGCCTTGTACGCCGGTCATGGTCCCGGAGATAGGTCGTGACAATAGTAACAGTTCTGAAAGCTAAATACCTCCCCAATTGCAATTTCTCTGGGTGACTGCAAGCTGAAAGTCAAGCTTTCTTTATTGTAGCATCTTAGGTTTTATAAATTTAAATTTTATAAATTCAAGTTTATGTTTATCCCTGGGTTTTTATATGACACCCTGAGAGGCAAAAGCCGAACTGGTTTGAATACTAGGAGCAAGCAAGCATGCACACATTAGGTTTATGAACCATTAGAAAAATTAGATTTGAATTATTTTTTTTGTTATGGTTTAGGTCTCTCTCATTTGTTTGTTACTGTTACTAGAGGAATTCTTAAATGAACTATTATTTTGTTAGTATTAGGAGCATCAATTTGTGTCTGACATAAGCATATGAGCCTCTTAAGTGTAGTAGTCAATTAATATTAATTTTAGGAACTATTTTATAATCATCAATAACTTTGCATATGTTTTCAATATTTGGGCCATAGATTTCATCTTTGACTTAATGTTTGGTATCAATTGCATATCCTTGATATGTTATCGCATATGCTGTATTGGACTTATAACAGTTTCTAAAATAATTGTTTTGAAAGAAGCAATGGAGGCAGTGAGGAAAATGTTCTAAAGCTTTTGAAGATGCAGGGGTGCTTGTTCGAAGTGAATTGACTTTGTATAAAGTTAATACTCCTTATAAAAAGACATTGTATTATCTCTATTTTTTCACTATACAATCTACTTCTACAATCTACCACCAAATCTATCTCCAGCAAACACTCCTGTTTTTTATGCTCTACAAATAGTTTTGGCTGCACTGAGTCTGATTTATGCGTCTAGTTGTTTGAACTAAATAGCTATATGTATGCGGTTAAAACCAATTAAAGCTTCATTAACCCGTTTATATTTGACTAGATGTCATGTGAAAAAAAAAAAACTGGTTGGGTCCAAAATGTTCATGTGGCATCTAATGTGTTAAAAAAGAGCATATGTGTGTGCCTACTCATATTTCTGACACTAAATTTTGGGGAAAAAAAGGCCATAGTGACTTTTTAGGACAAATGGAGAAATTTCAGTGACATTTTGGGAAAAATCTTGCTTTTGTGGTTGAGATAAACATGGTCAAATAATTCATTCATCGCGTGAAAATTAACCTCTATTTTTGGCCTCTTAAATTTAAAGAGTATTGTAACAAGTCTAACTAAATTGAGAATGGAGGAAAACTAGAGATTCTGTTGGAATGCTCTAATAATTCTCATTATATGCGTCCCACATTAGTGTTGTTGTCTTCAAGAAAAACATTAGAGCTCAACAATGGCATAAGCAGTTGAGCGAATATCCATAGTTCTTGACAAGTAGTTATCAGTTCCACTTTTTTTTTTGCCAATCTGTGTGTACTGCAAATTGAATCTTGCATAAGCAGAATCCATTTGAAAATCCAAGTCACTCAAAATTACTACACCTTGAATCTGTAGAAGAGACACTTCATTAGGCATTTGCAGCAAAGTAACCAAATACTGTGGAGTGAGGTCAATCCTTGTTCTTTGAACAAGCTGACAATAGAAGGGATATGAGCTCTTTTATCTTAAATGTTGGCATATAATTGGCGGGCTAAGTCAGGATGATATGTGCTAGACAACTCCAATATCAGTCCCCACCTAAGCACATCAAAATCTTATTTCAAATAAAAAGTCTCATCAATGGAGGAAATAATGGTTTTATCCATAACAAATTTGGTATTCTTACCTCATTGTACCACAAAAAAATTCTCTTGTGTAGTAAACTGAGACCTGTCGAACCTTGATGCCTTTATCCTTGTGTCAGTAAAACTTCATCTCCTTGAGCTCTCTACCTTTTCACCTATAACCACAAATGCCCAAAAATTTTGATGGTATATTGGTTTGTAGGTTTAAAGGAAATGTAGAGGTAGTGGTGAAAAAAAAAAAAGAAGAAGACAAGAGGTGATGGTGGTGGCGTGGTTGTGATGCTGTTTAAAAAAGGATGGAATGACTTGGTGAAGGAATGTGGGATGTGGATGTATGGATTGTGAGGTTTTGGAAGTGTTGGTGTTTTGATTGTTGACGAAAGACTATATGAGACATAATTGGTGACAATTACACAATTAAGTTTTGGGACTATATAAGCCACTTATGTCTATGTACGCTTCTTGGACACAGTGGTTATAACGGTGCAATTTCATCATGAGTATCCTTGTATTATGAGTGTCGTGATGACAAGATTGTCCATATTCGACACTGTTAGTCACATACTCAATTTGCTACCTTCGCACGCCATGATGATTATGTTATGTGTGCCTCTTTTCTGTAAGCATCGGTCCCAAGTATGGAATAGCACTCTAAAAGAGAGTGAATTGGAGTTTTAAAGAGTTTGAAAAAATTTTATTAAATTTTTTTTGAAAACTAAAATAAATAGCAAAGTTTCTTTCAAACCAAAATTAAAGTGTAAATGCGGAAGCAATAAAACCACCAATCCACACACAAGAATATATATGTAATGCAAGGTAAAGTAGATACAATAAGAGAAGAGAGAACAAATTTGATTTATAGTGATTTAGTCATATTTGACCTACGTCTACTCCTCTAGATGCACTAGAGAATTTCAATTCGCTATCTCCTCTTTTAAGGATGGAGGAAAACTGTTTTCACCACTTATTTTTGCGGGCTCAACAAGCAAACCGTTACACATTGTTTTAAGGACAAAATAAGCAAACCAAATTCTTAGTTTTTGCATGCTCAACTAGAAAACCGAAATCCATTGGTTTTGCGGGCTTAACAAGGAAACTAAAACTCTAGTTTTTGTAGGAAACAAACTAGGGAACCTACACCTTTATTTTTCTAAGACTTACTAGCAACTACTCTTATTTTTCTAATGCACAACAAAAAAACCTATCTACCCAAAGCAAACAACTTTTCTTGATACAATATTCAACCCAAGAGTATAAACGATTTGAGTTCACACTAACCCAAAAATCAGATTGCAAGTAAATAGCTCAAATGAGTTAGAAGGATATAAATGAGAGAGAAAATGAATAACAAG
The DNA here is from genome assembly GCA_948243855.1 of Flueggea neowawraea. Classification (NCBI taxonomy): domain Eukaryota; kingdom Viridiplantae; phylum Streptophyta; class Magnoliopsida; order Malpighiales; family Phyllanthaceae; genus Flueggea; species Flueggea neowawraea. Next base: position 5,201 of record CAODLS010237548.1, read on the forward strand.
TCTTAGCAAATATATCTCTCTTTTTTTCTCTGTTCTAGGACGTCTATTTGTAGTCACTTGAAAGAATATAGTCGTTCGAGCCTCAAAGTAGCAATTGTGAGAGAATGGAAAATTCTGATTTAAATGACATCACAGCCTTCTACGTGCATAGCAACCATTTACATACGTAGTACCTTGTTCCAATTGAATTTTATGTGCTTTGATCTTCCTTCTACATGCATTGCAAGAACTCACGTAATCACTGCCTTAGATAAATTGGTATCTACGTGCCTTAATCCCATTTTCCATGTGTAGGCCCATGATCTACATGTGTTGTACCATATACTGTGTGCATTGATATGATTTCTAGAATATGCAATTTCACCCAGAGGCTTTCTACGTGCGTAACACTCTCTTCTAAGTGCGTAGTCGTTCTTTTTCACATGACTGTGTTAGAGAATATTTAAATTCAAATCCCAAGGAGCATCTGAGATTTGTTAGGTAGTCCAGCTCATCCTCGTCTACGTGCGTAGCATGAAATCTTCTGACATCACCTGAATCTTCATCAGAGAATATTCCCGTTAGAATTTCTGACATACTTTAATGGAATTTTTCTTCATTTTATATTTGGTGTTAGCCTTGTTTACGTGCGTAGAGTCCTTTACTATGTGCGTAATGGTAGCAGGCAAGCACACCTATCGTTTGTAGTATACGGATCTGAGTACCGAGTGTTGTATCCCACAGAGACTAAGAGTACTAGTAATTACCATTTCCCTATTATCTAGCCTACCAATTAAGCGGTGGATCAAATAAAGCGAAATGAGTACCAACAAGCAAACATAAAATAGAGTAACACAGAAAGATAAAGAACAAGGAATCAAGATAAAAATAGCATCCAAATGTTGAATCGCCCTAGGACTTCCCAATCAAAACCCGACCTTGTCACTCGCTCACTTATTTGTTCATTGGACCGTAGGAGTTCCTAATGTATATTAACCGCTCTCTTGAGACAATTAAACTCTAAACCGAAATCTCTTCCTAATTAAAACCCTCACGTTGCATTAATGATGATTTATGAACTCTCATATTAAGTTTGACCTTAATCCGGAAGATTTATGTCGACCTATCTCTAGGTTTGGGTGCAACTCCTCTCACCTATAAGCGATTCTAAACATGCAATAAATCTCTCGATTACCAAGCATGCAATCAATGTCAAACCAAAACGTCGACAATACATTATAGGCGAGTCACAAATCATAAACAAATGAGCAAAGCAACAAGACCCATTCATAAATTCATCATAGGGTTCATCACATCTAGATGCATACAATATTAGTTCATAATTGCATAAAATAAAACAACAAGAATGAATGAAAACCAAGATAGAAAGAGGGAACCCATTGAGAATCCCCCAATCTTCAAGAAATACACCCAATCTTGATGTAAATCCTCTCCAAAGACCTTCTCCCCTTGATCCCTAGCTCTCCAACTCTCTCCAGCTCTGTGTTTTTGTGGAAAATGGCGGCCTCCTCTGGTTTAACCCCGAAAGCCCCTTAAATAGGTCGAAATAGGGCAAAATTCATGAAGCTGGAAAGACACGAGCAAAATTATTATTACACAATCCCTCAAACCGTGTCTTGCATTAAAACTCCGTCGTTTCAATCCTTTTGCGCTTTTGGTTCCGAAACTGGTAAGACACGGACGCAATTCACGTTACACGACCGTGTCTTTCACTCTAATGCCTTATCTTTCCTTATGAATGTGCACTTGATTATGGCGAATAAGACACGGGCAGATCATGCAATTACATGGCCGTGTCTTGGGCTTCCAAACCGTGTCTTTTCAGTGGAGATGCATTTGGTTCTGCTGGAAGGATACAAACATAAATGAATATTACACGGTCGTGTCTTATTATGACATGTTGTTCCTTTGCTTCTGCACTCGTGTTTTGCATCCAGACGCGCGTTTCGACTTAGATTGATCACACATGGACACAACAAGACCTTCCACACCCGTGTATTGGCTTCCAAGACAGTGTCTTTTCAGTGGTGCCTCAAACTTCGTCGTTTAATATCCGTTTTGGTTTGTTTTTGCTCAATTCTATCAAGACACGATCACATGATCTGAAAATGCAATTATGTAGGATTAAAGTACCAAAACTCATCAATAACGCTTGAATAATAACAAAAACAATAAGAAATCAATGATACAAATATGTATAAACGAGCGTTTATTACGTAACATATGGTCTTCAAAGATATCTTTTACTCTTCTACGCACACTGATCAATGATTAACGCATCCTTGCCTTGTCTCATGAGCCTTATTTAGTTTTTATCAAGAGCATGTTTACGCGCATAATTCCTTCTTCTACGTGCATAGTAAGATGCCTCATCCAGACCAGTAGCTTCATCATCTATACTATGTGCATAACAAAACTTTTATGTATTTAGATCAATGTCTGACACTTTCTGCTTCCTGGATCAACCAATATACATGCATTACATAGCCTTTTACATTCATGGATGCCTATCTTACGTGCATAGCATGCATAGTAAGTGCTTTACGACCAGATATCGACATGTCTACTCCTTTGCACCTTTTTCATGGATACTTTGATTTCATCATCATCAAAATCGAACCCAACAATCTCACCTTTTTTATGATGACAAAACATAGATAAATTTGAACATCTATTCATTAATGACAAACAATTTGATCAATGATTTCATTCCTCATCACTTGGTTAGTTCAAAAAAATAATATTCATGATGTTCAATGCAATAAAGATACCAATTGATGAAAACACTGCCAATCACCCAAACAAATTCATGCACATTTCTCCCCCTTTTTGTGATCATAAAAAATATATGCAAAATCAACAATCTCCCCCAATCAATCAAAAGAATTAATCAACATAATTATAGCTCCCCTTATGCAAATGCATTTTCCAAAATATGCATAAAATTTTTCAAAGACACATCTCCCCTTATGAATTTCAAAAACTCAATATATACAATCAATCAATCAAAAAATATCTCCCCCTATGAAATACAAAAGATCAACACATGCAATCAACCATATTGAATATGCAAAAAATATCATGAAGGAGTAAAATCAAATCAATGTAGCAAACAAAATGCATATATACAAGGGAAATTAAACTGCAGATTTTGAGTTCAAATAAAGGATATCACATTTGTATTTTTGTCCTTATCAAAGATTGTTGTTAAGCACACACCTCCAATCTCTTTGTTGGCATAATCATCATCACTAGAGCATGAAATGTAATCAAGAAGTCTTATTTTCATCATTTTGTTGTGTTTCTTCAAGTATGGGCAATTCGGTTTAACATGGCCCACTTCATGACATTCATAGCAAGTTGTAATGCCCCAACCATTTCGGTTAAGATTCATGTAGCTTTCAGATCGAGCCCGATTTAATCTTGTATAATTGGATTTTAGAACGACAAATGTTTGGTGTTTGTGGTGACAATTGATGTGGGATAATGGTTAATGGATTTATTTTTGAGGTTTCAGGTGTTGTGGAGCCTCGAGAATGATCCGGGACAAGTTTGGAGATGAAAAACATCAAGTATGTGGGCTGGATTGTTGTCAACGTAAGTTGGAGGCAAGTAAGACGCACATTATCTGGATTTTGATGATCAACGTACATTAATATTGCAAGACGTACATTGCTCCAATGTAAGACGTATGTTGGGTCCAAATAACATACGTTGTGCCTTTGTTTTTCAGATCCTACGCCACTGGAAGCTTGACAACATACGTTGTGGGTTAAAGACGTATGTTGTGAGCATGTGTGACGTACGTTGAAACACAAAATGGCGTACGTTGTTTGGTTATTTTAGTGAACATTGCGTTTCGATCTGCAGCTTCGATTTAAACTCTAAAACCAGACCTTTTGTCTGTCACTCTCTTTTTTCACTCTCTCTCACTCTTAGATCAATTCTCTCTCTTTATCATTGCTTCCCCATCATTCCTAAGCATTTGTCGAGGTAAGATTTCAGTTCCAATATCTTCTTTTCATGCATTTTATGCATTTAATCTTGATATTTCATTTTGGCCGAATTTGATTGGGTTTGAGATTTTTGATGATTCTGATGAAATGGATGCTTGGGGTTGCTAGAATATGTTAGATAGGACTTAGATTAACAAGAATCAAGCTTTGAATCAAGAGATTTGATGATTTTTTGGTGGAGCTAGGGTTAAGTTCGGTTTTGATGCAATTTTTGGAAAACTTGAGTTGTTTTTGAGAAACTAATTGTACATTCATGTTCCTGAGGTCGAGATTGACCAATGTGGATGTTCGGAATCGATTTTTATCGGTTGAGTCTGTGTTATTGCTCATTTTTCCGTAGTATATTGTATTGAAATCTGACGGGGTACATCTTGCTGTAGCACATGGACTGCAAAGCTTGCGGATGTGCTTAGATCAGTTTCTGTCAGGTACAGTCTTGAGACCCTTAAGGTGGACAGAGAGTACTATTTTGAGCTCCTAAGACTATCGACTATTAGCTCTTTTGAGTCGGACGCTATTTGGACTCCTAAGGTTGCTAGTTTATTTGATCTGATCTAGTCAGCGTAGTGGTAGTATAATAAAAGTGTATGATCAATGATTACCAACTCTATTTATCATCTAGCATGATGTTTTCATGACATGATTAATGATTTTGATAGTGTTTTCGTTTTTGGGTAAAATGGTTGTTTTGCATAAATGCATTTTAAAAGTTTCTGGTCGTCTTTGAAATAATAAAATGAATTCAAAAAACACAAATATGTATATATAGATTATTTTTAATGTTTCTTATTTTTATGGAGCAAATTTTTCTAATGTGTTCATGATGTAGAAATTTTATACATTTTTGAACAAAACATACGAGAAATTTCAAACATCCTACAATTAAGGAGATGAAAAACAGTTGCCTCAATTAAACAATGAGATAATTATCAAACACATCGCTAAAAATTTGGAAAAGAAAAAGGAAACATGTAACTAATTAAATACATAAAAAAAAATTGAAAGCTGTTATTTTATAGTGGTTCCACGTGATATCCCAGATTTGCAAATAAAATTTCAACAATATTCCTAGTTGAAAGTGCATTTTGGGGGTGTCTTTAATTACAATTAGTTAATAAAAGTTAACCATGTGTCATTTTACCAAAGAAAAAACCTTCGAGCCCACGCCAAGGCCCGACTCTTTGTCTGATATAAAGGCCTCCAAGTTCTGTCTATTTCTCATCGTGTCGAGTCAGTTTCTCCTGCAAGAAGAGAGAAATGAGACT
>CAODLS010237876.1:0-32580 GCA_948243855.1 Flueggea neowawraea
CATTTTGATAATAAATGTTTTGTTTGGACTTTTGGATGTTTCTGAATTAAATACGTATGATCCAGATTTTAGATTTCAGATAACAGTCCATATCAGATCGTTTTGGCGTAGTTTATGATGGTTGGATACCAATTTTAGTGAATCTGCGTTGTTGCTCATTTTTCTGCGGTGTATTATTCTGTGAGCCTGGCGAGGCATATCTAGCTGGAGAACGGGGACTGCAATGGTCGTGGATGTGTCGAGATTGTTATCTTCTCAGTTACAGCCTTTAGACCCTTAGGGTGGACAAAGAGAACTATTTAGAGTCCCTAAGGTTGTCAACTATTAGCCCTTTTGAGTCGGTACCATTTGGACTCTTAAGGTTACTAAATTATTCCGATCTGATCTAGTCAACACAGTTCTAATATAGTACGGGCATATGATCAGTGATCATCAGCTCTGCGTATCATTTGGAATAATATCTGCATTGCATGAATTTTGACTCTGAAAATGATTTATGATTTTTGGCTTTGACAAGATTCAGTGTTTCTCTCTGAAAACATTTTGGTATTTCTCACTGGAAATGATTTGAAAAATTCCCTGAGATTATTTTGGAATTTATTCTTTGTAAATGTTTTGGGAAAGTAAATATGAATTTTGAGGAAATATTTTGAAAGGAAGTATTCGACCATTTCATATTTTGAAACTATGTATTTTTTGAGTTAAGAATTTACAAATCTGTCTGACTGTTGTCTTCTTTGATTGCGAATGATTTCAAAATGGATTTCAAAGCGATGATACTATATTTATTGTGTATACGTATATACACCTATATTTGCATGTGAAGTTTTCTAAACGTTTTCAAACTGTCTTTGTGAGGCACGTATCAGGCAATATGGAGTGTTGTTTCCTCACTAGGGATTCTTACCCCTTTCTTTTCTGTCTGTTCTCTTTACTCTTATTTTTCAAGTGATTTTGGCTGATTGCAGACTGTTAGCATTCAACATTTGGTGAGGCACTCTGGAGATTTAGTTAGTGATATTTTGTTCGGGCCTAGTTATTTATTTTGTTAGTTGTTCTACATCGGTATTCTTATGGGTATTTAGTTATGTATAAATATTTGGTATTTAAATACGATTTCTTATTTATAAGCATTTTATTAATATGAAATTATTGTTTTAAAGAAATTTGGATTTCTACTTTATTATGCCACTAAATGGTTTTAGTATTGTTTTGAAATAAATTAGTTTTAGTTCTGCTATCCGAGGCTTGTGCGAGATGGGCTGGCTCCTATAGAAGGTTCGCCTCATACGCTGGTCATGGTCTAGAAACGGGTCGTGACAAAGGTGAAAGATGTTTGTACATTCTCATCATCCACCCCTCAGTTCTTCTATAAATAAAGGGTTCATTGACACTTTGAGGTACATTTTTACCACCCACAAAATACACCAACTCTGTAGAACTACTGATTGAGTGTATGAATGCTCTTAAGGAACAAGTTTGTACATTTGAGGCAACAAAAATTGGTACCTCTATGGGAAATGTGAGTAAGAAGTCGTGTTCTCCACCAAAGAGGTTACCAGCATGTTTGATGACATTTGACAACTATCTTGGCTAGGCATGTACAATGACACTTGATAACAAGGTGTAACTAAAGAGATCCCAGATAGCTGGTTACTAAAAGAAGGAAGGCCAAGATGTTGAAGATCTTATGAATCCTCAGGGAGCTTTGTAAGGAGTTAAACCCTCACGAACTGCAAACCCTATAGTTCAATGGGACGAATTTGAGGTGTTGAAATGTGAGAACTGGGAAAACCAAAAAATATTCCTTATGGGTTGCTTGCATACGCCAGACTATGAGATTGCAAGCCCTTAAAGAGAATCACCATCATCAGTCCTTCCTCACCTCTTGGAGGATCCAAAACCTTGACTCCTAAAAGAACAACATTTAATGTTGCTAATGGAGGAAGGAAAAGATAATCCTCAGAGAGAAATGGAACAATATAACGAGGTTGTTGAAAATATTTAGAAGGGGATCCTCAAGGCTCCAATTAGGGGAGTTGAACTAGTTGGCCACTCAGTGTTTACTACCAAAGATGCTACAAATATGGAGAGGATCATGGAAAAGGTCCTAAAGCAGAAGCAATTTTTGTCAATGCAAAAGAACAACATAAGAGGATGATCTGTTGGAATCTGTGACACCATACACACAACGAAAATAAAAAATTGTGAACGAATTCCACAGAAGATCCAAGCAATTCAATAAAACCGATTAGGGAACGTGTGTTTACCTCAATGTTTTGAAACAAGAACGAGAAGGCGATGTTGAGTTGAGTCTTAGACGCTACAGGATGTGAACATCCTCTACCGGTATCCACACGAATCAAACTGTAAGATGTGCTAGCACCGAATTTTGAGTAAACTCTCAAAAACAATACCTTGCTATTTTCTCTCTTTTGTAAGTGAGGTGGACGATAATATATATATATATATATACACACATATGCCAAAATAGAAATGCCTCATATTTATTAAATAGCAATATAAATGACAATGTTTATATGATTGGGTTAGGTCATATCACTAACATGATCCACTTCACAAACGAAGTTATGAGGAAGTTGCTCCTACCTAAGTTCAAGATGCTTCTTTCTTTTACCGAAAAGGAATATCCTTATGAGCTATCCATATCTATGATGTCATCATACTTTTCCACGGATAAGAAGACAATGAACATGTGTCAAGCAGTCACAATTATACTAAAAGATGCCCGAAACTAGTTCAATTGATTGAAGCAAGCATCAATCTTGTGCTTTAAAAAACTGAGGAAGGAGTTTATTAGCACCTCTATAATCAATAGCCAGAAGAATAAAGGATCTTATTGGCCCGGATAACAACCAAAGAGGGAGGTGAATTGGTTGTCTGAAAATTAATTAGATTTTATAGAATTTTTACTAGATAAAAAATAACTAGTAAAAAAATAAAAGACTTAATTTGGCAATGTAACTTACAACAAAGTAAAATAATGATTAGAGTAAGAGAGAATCAAGCCCGAGATTTATAGTGGTTCATCTTAAGAAGCCTACATCCACTTCCCAATTATTAACTTCAAAGTTTTCTTTACTATCTTCCTCTTGGAAAATAGCTTACAACTTGCTTCTAAAGGGGCAAGCACCCTTCACTAGTGCTTGAAAATTTTTGAAAATCCTAACTTCACGGGTTTTGGGAGACCTTACAAACTCCCAATAATATTACAAATGTGTGTATGAAATACTCTCTCAAAAAGGAATGAGAGAAACTAGCTCAAACTAAGCAAAATGAGAAGATTGACTCAGGAGTTTTCCTCATTCAAATTTTTTGCTTTTCTTGTGCTTCCTGATACCTATTTATAGTGAAAGATGCATAGATATCCTCCGTAAAATTTTGGAGTCGTTGAAGACATATTATGACCATTATAAGCACTTTAATTTGAATTATCAACGATAATTGTACTATTTTTAGAACTTCTATATCCAATTCTTTTAATTTTGTTTTTGAACTTAAGCCTCAGCTTCTTGGTCCACATTTCTTATTGATAGATTCCTTTGGGTTTTTCAACTTATAGCCCAACTTGCTTTTATAACTTAAAAAAGGATATAGGGAAAATCACACTTTTATTAGAAAAATAAATACTGAATTTGACAAATGACATCCAAGTTTGTCACTATAAAAAATGTCAAAAAAAATAAACTGAATTTGACAAATGTCATATTTGTAAGAAATTGCGATATTTCCGTGAAAAATGATTTCCAAAAAAAAAATCTAATCTTCTAGAAGGTCAACAATGGTTTTCAAAGATCTACATAAGTGTTCAAAAGGGAATTCACAATTTTTTTAAAAATTAAGCTAAATTGTTTGTATATATATGTATACGGTGTACACAATATTTACAAAATTTAATTTATTTAATGGTAGCTAATTTGGTTTATAGAGGTCTTCAAAGGTCTATAAAAGGTCTTCAATAGTATACGCAATAGTCTACAAATAATATCCTTTGAAACTTGCATGTTTTGAAGCCCTAAAAAAGCATACATGGACAAACAACATTTTTACTGAATTTTATGAAAATTTTTTAAGACTCAAGATTGTTTGTATAATTTTGCAACACTATAGGGAAAACCCATTATTTTGAACACTACAAGGTAGCAGCTACGGTTTGCAACCGTCCCCTAACCTTTAGCACCTCACACAGCCACTCAACGCCTGCTCATCAAAGGAAGTCGCACCTCCGTCATCATGAAGTATCCTCACCCCCGTCATCGTTCATTGTCATCCAGATTACGTCGAAGAGAGAAAAGAGAGGAACAAGATAGATCACATCGAAGAGAGAAACTTGTCACCGCCATCGTTCGTCGCCTCCAAATTCATTGAAGAAAGGGAGGAAATTAACAAAGATTGAAATATTGTGTGAGAGAGAGATCGAGAAGAGGCGACATAAGTAGAAGGAAATAGCGTCAGAAGAGTTCGCGAAAAAAGAGAGGCAAACTGTGGCAGGGAGTGATAGGAGATGAAAAGGTAGACGATAGCGAGGCGACGAGAAAGACAGAGAAAAGAGGGGAGGGGCGACTAAGGTTTGTTTAGGGGGGAGAGAGAGAGAGAGAAAGAGAGAGAGAGAGAGAGAGAATGTGAAAATGAGACGATAAATTGGGTTTTATCAGAATGAATTTGGCATTTTTAAGAATCAAAATTAAAAAATAAGTTTAAGTAATCGGTTGAGTTTGAGCGTGCTTCTATTTGTCAAAATTGAAATTATGTTTGTCTTTTTATCAAATTCAGTATTTTAAATTTTAGACATTTGTCATAATTAACTTTAGGGACATATCATTTGATAAAAGCCCATTATTGAATTTGGTTAGGTCCAAACTTATTTTCCTTAATATATCCAAATTTTCCAATTTATTTCAAATGTACTCATAAAACCTTGAGGCTAACATTCTCCATGCATCAACTATAAATTAGACATCAATAAACATTAAATTCACCTTCCCCATAAAGAACCACATCAAGCTCATGAATAATTTAAATTTAATTAACCAATTTTAATTTATACCAAATATGCAATTAAATCAAATTCACTTAATTATTATTTTTCATCATTTGTCCTCATTAAAACATATTAAATGAATTTATGAGGTCAACAAATTCGACATGCTTAATAAGGCAAATGAAGAAGGATAGTCTTCACATTATGTTGACCTGTTTAGAATTGCCACTTTGGACATTCATGAGTTGCAACTAAGGTGGCAGTGTCAGCCATGCTTTAAGGGACTCGATGAGTGCAGCTCCAATCGTTCATCTCTCTGGACCAATCAAAGTCATTGGTTGAGTTGTTTGCACGTTCCAACAAATATATCCTTTACGAAGAATTACTAAAATTCATTGGAGGATTTGGCAAAAAAAAAAACACAAGGCAGACGAAGGAACTTGGGGAACATGAATAGCTGAAGAAGAGAGAGAAGAAGTTGACAATTCTGTTCATAAAGTAATGGCTTAAGAGAGTGTTAGATGAAATCAAAATCAATTCACAATTGAAATCAAAATCGACAAATCATTTTTTCATGTTCTGAACCTATTATCTTCCTCTCGGTTCTTCTCTGTTCATGAAGGAAGATGCTTCTCTCCTCCTTCTCCTTCTTTTTCCAACATCAACCATGCAAATCGATGTAGATCTACCACCAATGCAAAACGACGGAGACCCAGACTAAGTACAAATAAATTAAAAATGAACCATCTCATATTAAACCCATTTAAGGTAATTCACTTCAAATCGACAGGGCTGAGCACTTTGAACATCAAATTGACAAAGAATTGAATATGGGTTTTCTCCGTCGACGACTTCGTCATTGTGACAACGCAAAGACAAGACAAATTGATGGCATCATGGTTGGCTTTTTTAGGATTTTTGTAGCGGTGTGGATATTTGGGTGACGTGATGAGAAGGGAGAAATCTAGTTAAAAAAATAAAGACAAAAGGAGGGAAAAAGATAGTGACACAACAATGTTATTTTGAGATGGGAGAGAGTGTAGATCATGAGTTAATTTGGTTTTTGGAAGTAGTGTAGTTAGAGTTTTCTTTTGAATTTGGTTTTGATTTGTTGCTTATGTTTAGGGGTGTAATCGAGTTAAGCCGAGCTTTAGAATGTTCAAGTTCTACTTGATTAAAATGTTTTGAGCTCAAGGTTGAACTCGAGCTCGTTCTCGAGCTCAATATCTTATCTCATCACAAGGCTCACGAGCTCGTTCACGAATTTTTTCAGATCAGCTCAATAAAGGCTCAAAAAACTATAAACGAGTTTTGCTCGCTCAAACTTGGCAAAAGCTATTAAAAAAATACAATGAAGTTTAAGTTGGTTCAATAATATGTTGAGCATGTATTCGAGTTAAGAACTATTAAAAGTTTCAACTTGTTTTGTAAATTCAATTTAATATTAGAGTATCTCCAAACATGTTGTTACTTTTATAGGTACAGTCAATTAGTGCAAACTTGCACTTTTGTCGTTGTGGCTATATATATATATATATCCTACAAACTAGCTTGTCCGCGAGCATATTCATGAACACACAAACGAACATGTTCGCGAGCTTTTTGACCCAAACTTTTGGGTATTCAAGCTGGACTCATTTATTAACGATCTGAGTCATAAATGAGCTTTTATCGAGTCGAACACCAAGCAGCTCATGAACGACTCAGCTCATCTACAATTCTACTTATGTTTGAAAAAGTTTTTCCACTACAAAATTTTAAGCCGACTCACCAGCTAATTCAGGAAAATTTTCATGTGTCTCAACTTTAATTGGATTCACTCTCCTAAAATGGAGATGTTAAACAAGTGATTTACGGAGTTAATATTGGGGTTAATTGCAGGTTTTTGAAAGTTCATATACTCTACTAGGTAAAAAAGCAAAGTTCTTGGGGCTTCAAGGATATTGAGATAAAGTGACACGACCCATAATCGGGCCCATGACTGGCGTACGAGGTAGATCGTCTTTGAAAGCCCGGTCCATCCCGCACAAGCCTCAAAGTACTGATATTCTACTCGACTTATCAAATATTTATTAAAACATTTATAAATGTAATATATATATATAGCAAAATATCAGTAAAATATAAATCATCGTTAAAAATAAAATAAATGTCCCAAAATACAATAAAAAGTGTAGCCCACTATCGCAACAGTATTCCAATATGGAGCTCTATGACAGAACTAAGTAGAGTCTGAACGAGAGCACTCACTATAGTTAAAAGGGTGCCTCACTAGGATCGAGATATGGGTTAGATGATGAGTATCCAACAATGCCACCTGTAAAAGAGGATGACAATAGACAACGGAAGAAGAAAAAAATGGTAAGAATCCCTAGTGAGGAAACAAAACTATAATAACTTGATTTTTTTCCGACTATTTTTCCGGTAAATTTTCCGTTCAAATTTTTTTTCGAATTAATTATTTTTGACGGATTAATTTTAATTTGAAATATCATTAATTTAATTAATGATATTTTGGAGTGATAAATTTTTCTTTGGTGTTAATAGGATTTTTGAAGTGTATTGGGGAGTTGAATTGAGTGAAAATTTGTTGGAATTGGAAAAAGGACGAAAATTGGAAGAAAAGAAAATGGGATGTTGAACTACAGGCGTTCAGCGTTTGGTCCAAACGGCGTGTATGCACTGGCGTTCGGTTGAAGAAAAAAATGACACGTCATTTGCTGGAGAGGAAACGACATGTCGTTCGAGTCGCCAGACGATCTGTCGTTCGCGTCCGCAGGAGCCGATTTCTCAGTTAACAAAACGACGTCGTTTTGAGCAAGCAAAAACGACGCTGTTTTGATTCAAAACTCAGCAACCGAATTTCTTTTTCTTTCTTCTTCTTCATTTTTTTTCTTCTCTTCCTCAAAAACTGAAACACTATCTTTCCTCTCTCTCTCTCACGATCTGACTCTCTCTCTCTCGTCTCTCTCTCTTCCTCATCGATCGAATGAACCTCCGAAGGTACGTCTCTCTCTCCTCTTTTCTTGGTCATTTTTCTCGCATGTTAGGAGAGTCGACCGGAGTGAAATTTTGATTTTTGGAGTGGTTCTTGGATGGTTTTCGGATGGAATTTTGTGGGGTTTTGATGGGGAGAGTTGGAAGAACATGAATCTAAGTTAGAAATGGAAGATTTGAGGATTTTTGATGAAAAGGGTAATTCTGTCCGAAATTGGTTTTGATCGTTTGGTTCGGTTTTTGGATGAACGGAGGTTAAATTTAGACTCCTTAGGTGATTTTAAGTTGAATGGTATGGTTGAAAACATTGGGTTATGCTTGGTTAGAGATTAGGGACCATTTGGTGTTGTTTTGTAACGAAAGGACTAAAAATAAAGTTTGCCAATTTTTGAGCATTTTGAGGACTAAAACTGATATTGGGCATTTAGAGACTGAATCTGAAATTGTGCATAGTGGCAGAATTATAATTTTGAAGAACTTAGGGTTAAATTGTAATTTTAGAAAATTGAGGGATTAAATGTTAATTTTAAATTACTTAGAGAATTAATTTGGAAATTCTGAAAGGTTTGGAGATTTAAGTTATATTTTTCTGATGTTTTGGGAATTAAATAGTAATTTTTAAAAGTTCGGGAACTGATCTATAATTTTACACCGGGGTATAATAATTTGACAGTCATGTTAGATTTTTGGCCGAAATAATTTTCGGGGTTGTTAGAGTATTCGGGTTGCATATGCATTTGCACGTATTTCAGTACAGGCACGGTACCATGTCTGATATGTGAATATATTGTTTGTTCCAGCTCTGCGTGGTTTCTGAGGAGACCATTCATTCACCAGTGGACCGTTCTTTGGATTATTGCTCGGCTTCTAGGTGAGTGTGGTAACACTTTAGACACGTAGGCTGTGTCGTCCAAATTTTGTATATATTTTTGTTGTGTTGAACTTGGCATGAAATTGGAATTAATAAAGGATAGAGAATCCTAAAAATATGACTTATGTGATAACTTTGGTTGTGGAAACCAGTTTTGGAAATTATTTTGTTTCCGAAAAATAAATATTAAGTTTTTAATATTTATTGTGATCTCTGCAATAAACGTTTTGGCTTTTGAAAATATATTCCGGAGCGAATATATTTTATTTGAAATACTTATTGTTTCTGAATACTAAATATTTTTGTAATAAATATTTTATCTGAAAGGTTGTTATCATTTTTGGAAAATGATGTATTCGTTCAATGTGTATTCATTGGAATATTTTGAATAAATATTGAAATGTTTTGGTGAAACTCTTTGTTTTGGGACATCCAACTATATGATAATGTAGTCTTGATACGACAGAATTGTATCATTTGCCTTAGTGGCTATACTTTATGCCTAAGTGACTATATTCTCGCCTTAGTGGCTATACTATATTATATTATGGTGCCTTATGTGGCTAATCTTCGCCTTAGTGGCTAATACCGATTTTGAGTAACTCGAGGAATATGAACTTTGGTCCCAGTTTGAAAATGTTTTGAACAACAGTTTGAAAAATGTTTTTGATACTATTCTCTGAAAATCTTTTGGAATTTATTCTAAAAATACTTCGGTATTTAAGTTTGGAAATACTTTGGTATTTAACTCTGAAAATAAATTTAGAATTTATCTTTGAAATATTTTGAATATTTATCTCTAAAAATATTTAGGTATTTTTCTCTGAAATATTTTGGAAAGTGAACATAAATTTCGGAAAGTATTTGAAAGAAAACACTTTGGCTATTTTGGATTTGAGAAATTAAATATGTTATTTAATTTCTTCATTTAATCAATTTTGGTAATTGTCTGTTGTTTGCTCTGTATGCGAAAGGATTGCAAAGTGGATTTTTGAAACAATCTATTTATATATACGAGTGTATATATATACGATATTATTTGAATATATATCTGCATGTGGTAGTTTTCGAAAATGTTTTCAAAATCCTTTTGAGGAGCCTGAAAGTGGTAACTGCTGCATCAATCCAAAAGGATGCTGATGCTTGAATTTAACTTGCTGACACGTCAAGCATCGACTGACAAACTCGCTGATGTCCTTCTTCATCCCTGGCCACCAATAGGACTCTCAAAGATCTCGATACATCTTAACGTACTCTCGGTGTACAAAATATGTGGAGTTATGACCCTTGGTCATAATCTCCTCGCGCAACCCATCAAAAGATAGTACGCACAATCTCAGTCCAAACCAAAGAACTCCAGAGTCATCCACACTGAACCCTGGTACACCAGATGATCTCACTTTATCGATCAAACTTTGCATCTTGGAATCCTTCTTCTGAGCTTCTTGGATCCGATCTAGCAAAATAGGTCGTGCTTCAACATGACCCAGCAAAGTCCCTGAATCATCAAACTGTAACTCAACTCTAGACTCCATCAAACATTGCCATTTAGACACTACAAGACGTCTCTCCACAGAGATATTAGCTAAGCTACCCACTGACTTCCTACTCAGCACGTCGATCACGACATTAGCCTTGCCAGGATGATATGATATAATGCAATCATAATCCTTTAGCAACTCTAGCCAACGTCTTTGCCTCAGATTCAGGTCTTCGCTGTTCGAAGATGTACTTCAGACTCTTATGATCTGTGAAGATCTCAGAAGTCTCTATTTATAGATAATGCCTCCATATCTTGAGTGCGAACACCACTGCTGCTAACTCTAGATCATGCGTCGGATAGTTTTGTTCATGCCTCTTAAGTTGTCTCGATGCATAGGAAATTACTTTACCATGTTGCATCAATACACAAATTAGGCTAACTCTCGATGCATCACAATACATAGAAAATCCTCTAGAACCCGATGGTAACACCAACACTGGTGCACTAGTCAAATCCTCCATAAGAGCCCTTGCTGATTACCAACCCTTAGTAATTATGTGCAATCATCTTCATCGTGATCCAGCACCATCAACTTCTCCAATAATTATCACACTAACGAACCAAAAATCCCTTAAGAAAAATTAGTTCAAACCATTCCCTAGAAAGTTAGCAAGAAAACCAATTCCCTTAATATCCCAACACCATTCGAATCCCTAATAATCAGAAACCAAACACAATAGATTAATCCGCAATAACCAAGGCACAACCACCATCATTAAAAGATAAAGGAAGCTGAAATTCATGCGTACCATCCACCTCAATGTAGAACAAGAAAAAAAAAAGAAACATCCGAAGACACAAAGTTACCAATTCAAAGGCAATGGAGGTGTCAAATACAAGAAGACACAAGAACATAGATGCAAAATACCCAAGTAGGAGCATGCAGCCACAAAGAGAGAAAGTTACAGAGATTTATCGGAGGTTGTAGAAGAAAAAAAGCTCATCAATCAGAAAACCTAAGGAGACAATGGCGGAGTCAGGATTTGGTCAAAGTGGGAGTGACCTTAGAATGAGTTAAAAAGACAATATTTTTGTAACAACAAATATAATAGTATTATAACACAAGAAAAGGACATGAAAGCGAGTTAAAACTAAAAATACAAGTACAACTCAAGCGATACTTGTGATGGGCCAGGCAAATATTTCTATTATAAATAAAGTTGCAAGTCAAATATGCATCAAACTCATCAAGCAACATATCAACCATCAAACATAGCATAAAATATCGCGAAGGTGAAATTAAATCAATGCAATAGACCAAATTCAATTAAAAAAAATTCAAATTGCATATTTACAAGATACAATAAAAATAAAGCAAAGTTTAGGGTCAAGAATGGATTACCTCTTTTGCATTCCTATCTTTGTCAAAGATTGTCATTAAGCACACACCTCTAATCTCCATGTTGGGATCACCATCATCACTTGAACTTGCCATGTAATCTTCAAGGATTCTTATTTTCTTCTTTTTGCCATGATTTTTCAAATTTGGACAATCCGGTTTGACATGTCCTGGTTCATGAGACTTATAACAAATGAGTTTGTTCCTCTTCTTGGTTGCCTTCTTTGCATCCTTTTCTTTGTTTAGGAATTTGTGGAACTTCTTGGTTAGATATCTAACATATTTAAAATCATCCTCTTCTTTCTCATCTTCGCTAGAAATTTCAATGTATTTTGAAGAGGCCATGAATGCAATGCTTATATCCTTCTTCTTTCTTTTCCCTTCCATCATTTTTTCTTCCTCCAACTCATTTCATATGTGAGTAATGGACCAAGAAATTCCTCCAGTGGAAGAGAAGACAAGTCTTTGGCTTCTTGAATAACATTCTTGATGGGAGCTCAAGACTTTGGAAGAGATCTCAAGATTTTTATCACAAGCTCGAAATGTGTATAGGATTTCCCAAGAAGTTTGAGGCCATTGATGATATTGTTGAAGCAATCAAACATCTCTTGAATAGATTCTTCCTCCATTTCAAATAGCTCATATTTGTGAACAATGAGGGAGATCTTATTTTCCTTGACTTGGCTAGTTCCCTCGTATGCAATCTCCAATGTTTGCCAAATCTCATGAGCATTCTCACATTGTTGGATTTTTTTTTGAATTGTAACTTGCTAAAAGAACAACAACGGATTGCATAGCCTTATGGTTGTAGGAGATGAGCCTTTTGTCATGATCATTTCATTCTTGTCTTGGCTTCTCCACTTTTCTTCCTTGAACCAATTTTATTGGCACTAATGGACCATCCTCCACAACTTTCCATATATCCATTCTTTTCGATTTAAGGAACACCATCATCCTTTTTTTCCAATAAAAGAAAGAGCACCATTAATAGCTAATCCTTCATATCTAGAAATATCATATACGAATGCCATTTTTGGAATCTTTAATTCTTTAGATGTTAAGCCAAAAAAATTATCAAAAGCATAAGCTTTGATACCACTTGTTGGTCCTAAGAATGACACTTTAAGAGGGGTGTGAATTGAATTTTGAGTAAGTTTAAAACCTTGTTGAAAATCTTTTTCAAATCAAAATAAATAACAAAGTTTCTACAAGTTCTTTTGAATACTAATAAGAAAATCAAATGCGGAAGCAATTCAAAACTAAAAATATAATCCACAATATAAACACAATGCAAGAAAAAGAAAATGACTTGAGGGAAGAGAAAAAATGAAAGAACAATAACCACACTAGAAGGGGGTTGGATAGTATGGGAGTTTCAGCTTTGAATATTTTTTGAGTTTAAGGACACAATTGAAACAATAAAACAAGTAACATAGAGGATTTAGAATGGCTCGGCCTAACTCTTGCCTATGTCCACTACCTAAGTATCACCACTTAGGATTTCCACTAATCTCAACATTTTCTTACAAATTTCACTTTCTAGCTAAGTGAGAACTCTTACAATTCTTGATTTCGGTTAAATAATAAACAACCTAGGATCTACCATTGATCCCAACCTCTCAAACTCTCTGGTTTGAAACAAGTAAATCGCTCACCAAAAATTTAAAAGAAGGATACAAGCTATAAAAAATTGGAAATAAGAACAACTAGACTTGTATCACCAAGAACAATATACATGATTACGGTTGCAATCAGATTGTAGATCGTTGTTGTTATGCCCTCAACTGTTCTGGAAGTCTATTTATACTTCCTAGAATTTTTCTAGCCATTGTGACTCAAAATATGCCCGTTGGAGTGTGAAATCAATATTGAATTTCTTTCCTTTTCAGTGCTTACTTGAGTAATTTGAATGTCTACTTGAGTAACTCTAACCTTTACCTTCAGTGTTGAAAACTCAGCCTTGACTTACTCGAGTAAGAAGTTGTCCTGCTAGAGTAACTCCAGTCTTTGTGCACGTCTTGTATTTCTGGAAACCCATTCACTCGAGTAACTGTAAGCTCCACTCGAGTAAGATTCTCTTCTGGGTGCTTTGTTGATTTTCTGAATCGCGTTCACTCGAGTAATGTTGATATTCACTCAAGTAACTTTGTAGACAGTGGCCGATGGAGACAAGCAACTTTGAACCAAGTTAGAAACCTTCTCCAATACCTTTTCCATTGTGCTAACTTTGTCTTTGAGCTGTTGGAATTCCCTATCACTCATCGTGACTTGATTCGAAGATGGAGAAACATATGCTCTAGTTTTCCTTCCACTCTTTGAACTTGGAATGGTTCTATCAATGGGTGGAGAAATCCTAACATTTGAATTGACAAATAGATCAATGTCTCTCCTAACATGTGGCCCATAAATCCAACCTCTAGTGATGGTGTTGATCATCCTCATATTGGCACAGTTAACATTGGTAAACATCCAATTGTGAGGAACCAAAAAGTAGTCTTGACCCGAAAGAGGCACATTGTTCATCCAAAGAATCTTGGTGATCAAGACCCCATAAGGCAATCCTTCCTTCTTTTGGTGAGAAGCATAACCAAACTGGTGAAGAAGCTTCCCTTTATGCTTCATCCATCTCATGATTAAGAAAGCAAAATTGATTTGAATGTCTTTGATCAAGTACCACAATATCCCCGCATCAGTCTTGCTCACATAGTTTTGCGTATCCTTTTTAGGAACCACACTTCGATTAATGGCGTAATGCATCATCCTCAAGTTGCTTGGAAAATTAGTAGCTTCCATCCTAACATTTTCAACAATGTCAACCACAACAAGCTCTCAAACTAAAGCCTTGCCTTTAGCCAAACAATATTTCTCCGTTTGCTCAATTTCTTCCTCAGTGGCTTCACTATCACTTTCATCATCACCCCGCTCAACATCATTACCCTTGCCGATTGGTCTAACTCCACCTTCAGGAATATAAAACCATTCATACAAGCATCTTTTGGACACCATAACAGTCTTACTACATATTCTAGACCTCAAGACAATACCATCCTCAATTGATTTTTTCACAACCTCGAAGTTAGCATAAAATTCTCTAACCAAGTATTCAAAAATGACATCAGTAAATTTCAATAATTCATTCAAAACATACTTCCTAAGCACATCATCCAAATCATAATATGTTATTCTTAAGCTATGATTATCAAAGATCATTGAAGGCACAAAGTGTTCTTTCTTAAGTACCTTGTTGTAGACATATTGGGCTCTTAAGGAGATGAATTGAGGATTGAGAAGATGTGCATCATCAGCTGGAATAGACCTGATTGGAGGTCGAGAAGAGAATGCGACTGTTGACTTATTCTTAGCCCCGAATTTGGTGTGACGTGGTCGAGCTCGAGGTGAGGAATCACTATTTTGGTCCTCTAAATGACGTTTAGGATGTTAAGATGGAGGTTTATCCATTTGAGATCAAGAAATCAGAAGTTGATGAAAGTTAAGGTTTCAAAGTGAATGGGCAAATTTTTGTGGTGTTTAGGTGTTTCGAGATGGATTGGATGGTGAAAATAAGGTTGAATGATGAAGAGTTTGTGTAGGAATGATGAGTTTTGGGTGGATTTGAAAGTTTACTAGAGTGGGTTTGAGATTTTTAAGAGGAAATGAGAAGGGGGTGCGACAGGTTTGAAGGAAAAAGTGTGGAATAGTGACTGGAAAATGGGTTAAAAACTAACCTGATGCTCGTTTACTCGAGTGAGACTGTTGTTTACTTGAGTAAGTCAGTGTGATGCTCTCTAAATTTTGAAAAACCCAAAGTTACTCGAGTAAAAACTGACCAAATGTCACCTTTGATGTTTTCACTTACTCGAGTAAATAGAAAAGTTACTCGAGTAACTCCTAATGCCAAAACCCAGAATTTCAAACCACTTTTGATCACTCATGTAGGTCTTTAAGTTACTCGAGTAAGAACCACTATAGCCCCAGTTTTTTTAACATCATTCACTTGAGTAGGAGTCCTACTTACTCGAGTGAGAAATTCCAAAACAACTTAGATCACTTTCTTACCACATTCCAAACATATACAATGATCAAATTTGAGCCTCATATATTCCATTGGATCATTATACTGTGAGTGAATGCATATGAATGCAGGTAAATACAAAACACACAATATCATCAAATATTATTGATATCACACATACCCAATCGAAGACGAATATAATTGAAACTTTCTTCACAAAGAGGTTTGGTAAAAATATTAGCTAATTGATCATTCGTTCTAACAAAATTCAAACATATATCACCTTTTTGCACATGATCATGAAGAAAATGATGTTTAGTATCTATATGCTTTGTTTTACTATGCAAAATGGGATTTTTGCTCAAGTTGATAGCACTAGTATTGTCACAAAAGATAGGAATATTCTTAAGAACAATACCATAATCAAGCAATTGGTTTTTAATCCATAACACTTGGGAACAAGAGCTTCCAACAGCCACATATTCACATTCAGCTGTGGAAGTTGCAACACTAGTTTGTTTCTTGCTTGCCCAAGATGCTAAGCATGAGCCTAAAAAATGTCATGTACCACTAGTACTCTTCCTATCTAATTTGCAACCTCCATAATCTGTATCACTATATGCAATCAAGTTAAAATCAAGAGAAGATGGATACCACAAACCAAAATTGATAGTTCCAATAAATTATTGAAAAATGCATTTACAAACAATCAAATGAGATTCTTTGGGGTTTGATTGAAAACTACCACACAAGCAAGTAAAAAACATAATATCTGATCTAGAAGTTTTTAAATAGAGTAAGGATCTGATCATACCTCTATATAGTCGTTGATCAACCGGTTTTCCATCTTCATCCTTATCAAGCTTCAAGGTGAATGACATTGGAGTTGGGATTTCATTGCTTCCATCCATCCTGAACCTTTTTCAAAAAATATTTGGTATACTTGGTTTGATGTATAAGAATGCCTTCTTCAAGTTGTTTGATTTGAAGCCCAATGAGAAGTTAAGTTCTCCTATCATGCTCATTTCGAATTCTCCTTCATAAGATCACAAAACTCTTGACATATAGAAGAGTTAGTAACACCAAAAACTATATCATCAACATAAATTTGAAAAACTAGCATATCATCACCATTTTTCTTAATAAAAAAAGTGTTATCCACATTGCCTCTTACATAGACATTTTGGATGAAAAATGTACTTAACCTGTCACACCACACCCTTGGTGGTTGTTTGAACCCATAAAGTACTTTTTTGAGATGGAACACATAATCGGGATGTTCGTGATCTTCAAAATCTAGTGGGTGCTTCAGATACACCTCTTCTTAAATGAACCCATTTAGGAAGGCACTCTTCACATACATTTGGTAGAGCTTGATCTTTTTATGGGCAACAAAGGCACATAAGAGTTGAATGACCTCCAACCTTGCAACTGGTGCAAAAGTCTCCTCATATTCAAGTCCTTCTTCTTGATTGAATCTTTGAGCCACTAGTCTTGACTTGTTTTTCATCGGTTCACCATTCTCATCATACTTGATTTTAAGCACCCACTTGGTTCCAATTGTTGTTTTTCCTTTTAGTAAAGGAACCGATTCTCATACATTTTTCCTCTTGAACTCATTAAGTTTCGCTTGCATAGCTTGGACCCAACACTCATCCTCAAATGCTTCCTTCTTATTCTTTGGCTCAACAATTGATATGTATGCAAAGTTGCTTTTATATTCATTCAAAGCTCTCTTTGTTTTTACTCCATCTTATGTCTTCCCAATGACTAACTTCGTAGGATGATCTTTCACATTTGCCCAATCTTTAGGAAATGGAGTTGGTTCTTCTTCGAACATTGTTTCTTCCACATCATTGTTAGTTGTCTCTTCATTCACATTTAATCCTCAATACTCCTTTGAACTGAATGATCTTCACTCTTCTTGGGTTCACCTACATCATCATCAACAACTACCTTTCTCGGGGGTGAGATCATATCATCAAATTTGACATGAATAGACTCATCAATCACATTTGTTCTAATGTTATAAACTTTATAAGCTTTACTATTAATATAATACCCAATAAAATACCTACATTAGATTTTGCATTAAACTTACCTATATTATTCTTGTCATTATTCAAAATAAAGACTTTACACCCAAAAGGATGAAAATAAGAAATATTCGGTTTCTTACCTTTTCATATCTCATAGGGGGTCTTCAATTGATTTCTTATGCAGTGCAACCTATTGATGATGTAGCATAGAGTATTCATTGCTCCAGGCCTAAAAGTATTTGGGGAGATCGTACTCACTCAACATGGTTTTATACATCTCCGCCAATGTTCTATTCTTCCTTTCTACGACACCATTTGTTGTGTTGTTCTTGGTGTCAAAAAGTTGTGCTCCATGCCATATTTGTCACACCAATCCTCAAATGGTTTGCATTCAAATTCTCCTCCATGATCGGTTCTTATAGCAATAATGGATTTATTCTTCTCATTTTGAACCAATCTACACCACTTAGCAAACTCATTAAAGCATCACTTTTGTAATACCCTGTCCATTTTGGACTTGTCTTCTGTAGCATTCCGACTAGTCCTAATTTTTTTCGATCAATTTCGATCCTATGTTTTGGGTGTTAGAGATGTTGATTAAGTATTGATGATGAGGGATGAAGCATTTTTGCAAGTTCGGGAGTTTCCAAGCCTCGAGAATGGTCTGACACGTGCCTAAAAGCGAAGAGAAATCAAGAGCAAAGAAAAAGGACGTCTTACGCACATTAGAAATTCTCTAATGCATGTAAGGTGGCCTTTTGTACATAAGAAATGGACTTACATACGTAAGGTGATTTTTCTGCTAAAGTTCGTGTTTCATCGTTTGACGTATGTGAGCTGGGTTTTCGTATGATTCACGTACGTGAGATGAACAGTGACGTACGTAAGGTCGGGTCTGACGCATCTAGAAGCCATTTTCACTCCGATAACTTGTGTGTGGTGCTTGGTGACGTACGTGAAGGTCCTCTCACATATGTGAGATGAAGTTTTACGTACGTGAGCCTTGTCCAGACAGTTTAAAACATCAAACTCGACCCATTTCATTCGTCCCTCTCATTTCTCAAGCTCACTCAACCCCAGATCAATTTTCTCTCTACTCCATTGATTGCCCAGCGTTCCTAAACATATATGGAGTAAGATCCTGCTTCTAATCCATTCTTTTTCTTCATTTCATGTTTTCAATTTCAGAATTCATTTTAGGCCGAATTTGCTTAGAGTCTCAGATTTCAGATGTTTTTGTTGAAATGGATGCTTAGGGTTTAGATTATGATTGTTTGAGGTTATATAAACATGATTCAAGCCTTGAATCACGGGATTTGATGTTGTTTTGATTGGGCTAAGGTTAGGTTCGGATTTTGTGTGGAGTTGTTTTTGAGAAACCAATTATAGATTCATGTTCCTGAGGTTGATTAGGACCAATGTAGGTGATTAGATTCTATTTCTATCGGTTGAATCGGATTTAAGGACTATTTTTTTAATTTGCCATTTTGAGGACCAAATTCGATATTTCTTATTTAAGAACTAGAATATAATTCTACATATGTTGAGATTCTATGAGGAGTAATATGTTATTTTGGGGAGTTGAGACCAAAATATTTGGGGACTAAATGGTAAATTTTTAAAGTTTGGGGGCTGAACTGTAATTTTACACCGAGGAGTAATTATTGGATTATCATGTTACGCTTTGAGCCGAAATGAATTTGCATATGCATTTGCACGCATTTTGATGCCGCCATAGTACCATGTCTGATCTGTGTATGTATCGTTTGTTCCAGCTCTGTTTGGTTTCTAAAGAAACCAGTCATTTGCCAGTGAACCGTGCTCTGGATTATTTTCTCGGCGTCCCAGGTGAGTGTGGTAGCACTTTAGACACATAAGTTGTGTCCTCTAACTTCTGTATATGTTTTTGATGTGTTGAACTTAGTATGAAATTTGGAATATTTAAAGGATTGGAATTCCTAAAATTTGGTATACGTGAAAACCTCTGTTGTGGAAACTTGGTTTTCTCTAAAAAAAATTGATTTCTAAAATAAATATTATGTTAATATTTATTATGATTTCTGAAATGAACATTTTGGATTTTGAGAATATATTCTGAAGCGAATATTTTGTTTGAAATAAATATTGTTTATGAGTACTAAATATTTGCAATAAATATTTCGTCTGAAAGCTTGATATTATTTTTGGAAAAATGATGAGTTTGTTCCCGTATGCTATCTGTTGAACATTTTTAATGTTATTGCAATGTTTTGGTAAAAAAATTTTGTTTTGGGACACCCAGCTACGAGTTAGCGTAGCTTTTATACACTGGAGTTGTATCGTTTGCCTAAGTGGCTATACTTGTGCCTTTAGTGGTTATACTTGCCTTTGTGGCTATACCATGGTGCCTTAGTGGCTAATCTCCACCTAGGCATGTTTTGAAACTATTCTCCGAAAATCTTTTGGAATTTATTCTGAAAATGCTTCGTTATTTAACTCTAAAAATGAATTTGACAATCTATCTCTGAAAAGTTTTTTGGTATTTATCTTTGAAGATGTGTTGGTATTTCTCTTGGGAAACATGTTGGAAAAATGAATGTGGGTTTTGAAAAATATTTGAAAGGAGAATATTTTGGCCATATTGGATTTAGAAAATTTTAATATTTTGTTTAATTTTCCTATTTAATAAATCCTGGTAATTGTCTGATGTCTATCTTGTATGCAAAGGATTGCAAAGTGGATTTTGAACTAAGTATCTATATATACAAGTGTATATATGTATGATATTATTTGGATATATACATGCATGTAGTAGTTTTTGAAAATATTTTCAAACCCCTTTTGAGGAGCCTGAGCCGCTCTGTTGTGTTATCCACTCACTAGGGAATCTTATCCCTTTCCTTTTTCTTGTTTTTGTTTTACTTCACTTTTTCAGATGATATTACCAGCAGTCGTTTGATTTTTCCGCGCGCCATATTGGTCGAGCCGAGTTTCTGTTATGTTAGTTGCTCCACATCGATTAGTGGGTTATGGATTTTGTATCTGATAATAAATTGGTTAATTGTTTTTAACTATATTTATTTATTTTGTATTTTGATAACATGGTTATATTTATCATTATTTGGGAATATTATCTTTTAAAACTTATCTTTGTTAAACTGTTTTAACATGATTAACAAGCCAGTTAAAAATATGAATTTGGATAGATGCTTCTGTTCTCCGAGGCTTGTGCGGGATGTGCCATGCTTCCATAGACGGTTAGCCTCGTAAGTCGATCATGACCCGATTTTGGGTCATGACAACTTTTATTGGCAAGAAATCCAACCTAAGTAAATAAAAAAAAATCATCAATAATCACAAGAGTAAACAATTTACCACTTAAGCTAACAGGCCTAGATGGACCCATTAAGTCCATATGCAAACGTTCTAAAACTCTAGATGTAGAAACTTCTTTCTTTGGTTTAAAAGAACTCCTAGTATGCTTTCCCTTAATGCATGGTTCACACAAATGTTCTTTTGTAAATCTCAATTTTGGCAAACCTCTAACAATATCATTTTTTGAAAGTTTTGAAATCAAAGGTAATGGTGCATGACCAAGTCTCGTATGCCATAAGTATGCATTTTCATTCAAAGACATCAATCAATTTTCATTAAAAGAAGATGGATCATGCAAATTTACAATAAAAATATTTTCATGCCTTAATCCATTAAATTCAATTTTTCCATGTTTTAAAACAATGCAATGAGATGATTCAAACGTACATCATAGTCCATGTCACATAATTGAGAAATACTCAATAAATTGTGTTGCAAACCTTCAACCAAATAAACATTATCAATGGTTGGTAAATGTTCCTTACCCACTTTACCACTACCAATGATCTTACCTCTATTGTTGTCACCAAAGATCATATGTCCTTGATTCTTTAAGGTGAGTTCCACAAACAAACTTTTATCTGCACTCATTATCTTGAACACCCACTATCAATGTACCACATACTTGAAGGACCTCTATTCTTGGCTTGTACCTACAAAATCAATTTTGTTTATTTTCAATGGTACCCAAGCTAGTTTGGATACTTATGTGTTCATCACTTGAACCAAGTTAGGAAGCATGGTTCCTTTGGGAATTCACATGTTCTTCACTTTGATGGTTCTTCTCAAACTAGTACACGAATGAATGTTATGACTAATCTTTAAACATTTAGCACAAGTAAGCACACCAAGAGTAATAGAAAAATTACCATTGCTAGAAAACGTGGTCATCAAAGATGAATCTCTTTGATAGGGATCACAACCAATACCATTATTGGATAAAGAAAATATTGCAATAAAAGTAGTTTTTCAAACATTTCTTGACTGCTAGTAAACTTGCCAACAACATAACAAAACTCATTTTTCAATCTATCTATTTCATCATGCAATTTTTTTTGCTCAAGTAAACATGAGGAATGATCATTGGAAATGTTCTCAAGCTCATGAACATGTTTTAGCAAATTGTCATTCTCAATCTCTAAAACCTTGTTTTTCTTTTTCAATGTTTTATTGAGCTTGAACATATTGTCAAAGTTTTCATTCAACTCATCAACAACACTCATCAATTAATCATAATTAGGAGCATTTACCTCATCTTCATCTTAATCACTTGAACATGAGCTATTGCTATAAGAGCTAGATTGACTTCCTCCTTGCCAATGGATTCCTCATCTTCATCATCACTCCAAGTGGCAACCAAGACTTCCTTTTTCTTGTGTTGATCAAAAAATGGTTTTGATGATGCGCTTCTGCAATTCTTTGCATAGTGGCATGATTTCCCAGAATTGTAGCAAGTTTCATCATTCTTCTTCTTGTAATTTAAGGTCTTTTGGAAGTCATCTCTTGAACCCTTCTTCATTTCTCTTTTTCTCCTTAGCATTACAGATTTGGTCTTTCACATATTCTTTGCATAAAGGGCCAACTCTTCATCTTCTTCTATCATCATCATCATCATCATCTTCTTCTTCTTCACTTTCCTCATCTTCTTCATAACTTTCTTCCTTGAGGGAAGCCCTTGCTTTGAAAGCTACACTTTTCTCTTTTGATTTGGGATGTCATCCTCTAGTCTTCAAGATTATCTCATAATTAATGAGAGACCCAACCAATACATTGAAATGCAATGTGATGAGATCTTTGGATTCCACAATTGCGATAACTTGTGAATCCCATTCTCGTGGAAGTGACCTCAAGATTGTCTTGAACTTCTCACTATCATCCATATGTCTTCCAAGAGATGCAAAACCATTCATAATCTCAAAAAAGCGATCAAGCATCGATGTGATCGATTCTCCCTCCTTCATGTTGAATAGTTCATATTCATGAAGAAGCATGTTAATCATGGTCTCTTTCACTTGTGTGGTACCTTCATGAGTGACTTCAAGTCGTTCCCACATCACTTTGGCACATTTATAGAATGAAACTCGATTGGTTTCCTCCACAGTGAGAACACAAAATATGAGTTGTATGGCATTTGCATTGATTTGGTTGTGCTTCCAGTCTTCATCATCATTATCTATTTCCTTCTTGACAACCCCATTTGCATCCTTAGGAACTCTTGGTCCTTTCACAATAACCTTTCAATATTCAATATTTTGACTCTTGATGTAGATCATCATTCGATTCTTCCATGTAGCATAATTTGCACCAATGAATATTGGAGGTTTGGTAGTTGTCAAATATTCTTCAAAATATCTAGGATTCATGTTCAAAGCCATCCCAAATTTTCACCCTTCGATGGTGAAACTGTCAGAAATATGAGTTTAGGCTCAGATACTAATTGAAAGAATAATAACCATCCTAGAAGGGGGGTTGAAAAGTGTGGGAGTTTCTGCTTTGAATCTTTTTCAAGTTTAAAGACACAGTTGAAACAACATAGCAAGGAACATAGAGGATTTAGAGTGGTTTGGCCTAACTCTTGCCTACGTCCACTACCTAAGTATCACCATATAGGAATTCCACTAATCTCAACCTCTTCATACAACTTTTACTTTCTAGCTAAGTGAGAACTCTTACAATTCTTGATTCTGATTCAAGAATAAACCAACCTAGGATCTAACCTTAATCCCAACCTTTCAAACTCTCTAATTCAAAACAACTAAATCGCTCACCAATAATTTAGAATAAGGATACAAGCTATAAAAAGTTTGAAATAAGAACAACTAGACTTGTATCACCATGAACAATGAACAAAGCTAGGATTAGGGTTGCAATCAGATTGTAGATCATTGTTGTTGTGCCCTCAACTATTCTGGAAGTATATTTATACTTTCAAAGTTTTCTTCTAGCCGTTGTGACTCAAAATATGCCCATCGAAGTGTGAAATTAATCTTTATTTTCTTTCCCTTTCAGTGTTTACTCGAGTAATTTGAGTGTCTACCCAAGTAACTCCAACCTTGACCTTCAGTGTTGAAAACTCAGCCTTGACTTACTCGAGTAAGAAGTTGTCCTGCTCGAGTAACTCCATTCTTTGTGCACGACTTGTATTTCTGAAAACCCGTTCACTTGAGTAACTGTAAGCTCCACTCGAGTAAGATTCTCTTCTCGGTGCTTTATTGATTTTCTGAATCGCGTTCACTCAAGTAATGCTAATATTCACTCGAGTAACTTTGTAGACCAGTGGCTTTATGGATGTTTGTCTTGCTCAAGTAATCTCATTATCTACTCGAGAAACCTCAGATCTCATGCATTATGGGTGCTAGGTGTTGGATAATTTTGGTTTATGCCTTAGTTGATTTTTGAGAGTGAAAATGAGTTGAAGTGAGAGAGAAAACAACACCAAGATTTATAGTGGCTCGGCCAACCATGCATACGTCCACTACCTAAGTCTCATCTAGGCTTTTGATTATATTGATGATTGATTATGTCTCAATCCAACAAAGCCATACACCATGGTTGATTGCGACTCGCACCTCTAAGGCCAACAAGGTTGATTACAACTTTGTTAGTTTTGGTGCCCTAGTCCAATCATTTATGTGCATTGTCATTCGATTTATTAATTAATAAAGAGGAATTTCATTTCATATCTATGAAATATTATATGTTTTATTAAGATAAAAACCTCCATGAATAGTTTATTCTTCCTTATGTCATCAAGTCTGACTTGATAGTAAAACCACAAAGTAAAAGAAATACTATTCTAAACGTCCCTAATCGATTGTTATTATGGAAATGATAACAAATCAAGGTTAGTATGTTGCTAAATGGATAATCATGTTTTACTGATTATAAATATGAGATATCACTTAGAACATAGATATATGTTAGGAAAAATGTATTGGACTGGCCCACTATGAAAGTACTTCATAGATCATGTCACAAGTAGCTTTCATACAGTGGTGATGTTTGAGTCCTTTGAATGAAATCACTATCGACTCCTACATGAGGAATCACATGATTTGACTTAGTCAAATGTTATCTGTAACAGGGTAACCATAAAGTCTATGATTGGATATGTCATGAATCTTGTAGATGAGTGATAGTGAGAGTGATGGATTTATTCCTCTTATGAAAAGTGATATCTTTAGGTCGTTTGATGAGTAGGATTGATGGAATGTATGCATACTCAAATGAATTGATGAAAGGGTTTATCAATGTCATTTGTATATCAATTTACTTGCGATCAAGAAACACATTAAACTATATAAGGTTGACATGTATCCATGCCTTATGCTTAATAGAGATATCATGAGACAAAGGACTAAATATCAAACTGTGAAATGTTAACTCGAATCATCGATACCATTCGATTTTGGGTTGCCATAATATATTACTAGATACCAATTATGGACTCTGCGCCTAAGTTTTTGGGACAAGGCCCATTGCCATTTTCGAGTTGACCTATTGGGTCACACACAAGAACGAATTGAATTGGTTCACAAATATTCTATCTTATAGTAATTAAATTATTAAGATGATTAATTTGATTAATTATTAATAATTTATGGTTTTATGATTTATGTCATAAATATATTATGAGATATTATCCATTAATGTAATGAGCTTTTAATATAAATCACTTATTAATGAGTTAAATATGTTTGAGTTTATTATTATGTGTGACATAATTATTCGGCCCATATTTATTATTAAAGGAGTGATTTATTTAATGATAATATATCATGTAATTAAAAGTCCAATGACATTAAATAACCCAATGTGAAATTCGGCTCTCTTCCTATTTTATAGGAAAATTTCTGCACACTGTTATTTTATAGGAGAAATTTGGCTAGCCCTAGTTGATGTTAATTAGGACTTCTAATTGAAGAAGAAGTCTTTGGTTCTTGTAGGACAAGGAATAGAAGTCCTAATAGAATGAGATTAGGGTTTCAAACACCTCTATATATATGATTATATGTGTGTGGCCGAATTTTTTAAGCCAATATTAAGGGCTGGCCGAATTTTCACATACACTAAAGAGAGAGAGAAAAATTGTGAGACTAGAATAGGGATTCCTGTTGCTAGTACACGTTGTCGATTCTATTAGTTCGTTCGTGTGGATACCTTTAGACACGTTAGCGTAAATGCAACGTGAAGGAAATGATATTCCTATTTCCAATACTAAAAGCCACACCAAATTTGCCATAGCCGAATTATTGGAGCAATTCTTAAGGTAAATAATGCTAAACCTAATCGTGTATGTCGATATGTATGGATCCTTGGTTGAATTCTAGATGTAAAATTTTTGTTGTTTCCACTGCTATGTATGCTTATGAATTCATAAACTTATTTACGAATTCCAACACATTCAATAACCAGATATGTTGAATGGTGGTGCTCTTAAGCAAATCACACCTAGGCTTTTAAAGGAAGGATTGTTTTCACTTTCAAGCTTCAATTTCTTCGACAACAACAAGATGATCTGTTATATTCTAAGGAAAGCATCCATGGTGAACAATGCGCCAAATCTCAAAAACATGGTTAGTTCTTCTCTCCATAAAACAAAGTCATTACTTTTTGTTTTCTGTGTTAAACATTGTTTCTTAATTTGATTTTGAATCTGCAACTAAACCCTGTTTATCAAACCCATTCGAAGCTTACTGGGTTTTCATTTTTTAGTAGTTCTTCTACAACATGGATGCTACAATGTGCGTACACTTGCCAATAAATCCACGAAAGAAAAAGATACTAAGAATTTTGTTTTCAGCACACATCCTACGCCTAGCGAGTTTAGTGCTAATTACTTAGAGTTTTTGGAAAAGATTGAGAATGCGATAACCGACGAAAGAACTCCAGACCGCTTTCACACCCCCATTTTACAAGAGCAGAACAACTCAAGTCCTTCTTATATTTTGCTCACTTTTAAGATTAGCAAAGACTTACGATATGACAGTTATCGGACGGTTAGTTTCTTGACGTTACAAAAATCTGTATATAGTAGCTTTTTTCAATAGGGATGGAAATTAGTTTAAGTTGGCAGGGAATTTCAATTGTGAAGAGATAATTGTTAGGGAAAATGATAGAATAAAGAGGAATAACTAAAGGAACAATCACACACAAGAACACATAATTTATATGGTTCGATCAATTTGATCTACGTCCACGGGCAGAGAGAGCAAGCAATTCTATTATTCACTTTGAAAGTCTGCAAAAGGTTACAAGAATTTTCCAAAGCCACCTTATATATGTTTACAAGGAATACAAGACAAAATAAACTAGGAAAACCCTAAAACCTACACCTGTCACAATTCGAATACAAGGACACTGAGAGGCGACACATGCGAATGCAGTCGAGACACGGGGAGAAGCACGCGTCTGTGTGTCGAGATGCACAATTTTGTCATCACACGGCCTGAGACAGATTTCTTCCCACATTCAAAACAGATTGTCACACGGTTGATTACACGATTTTGTGCCAAACCGCGTCTTCCAATCAACACCAAAACATCTTTTTTCTCCTCAATTCGTCCCACTCCCTGTTTGCCTCAACAAAATACTAAATGACTTCAACAAATTTTCAAGAAAATCAATTCAATTTTAATAATTCTCCACCTTGAATTGAATTTTCTTTCAACTCAGAATAAAGAATCACTCCTCTGCCATGCCTTAGAGGGTCTCAAGCTGAAACTGTGCAAGCATTCATCAAGTCTAATCCATGCTTGAATGTCTCTGCATCAATCAACTTAGTCATTTTTTCATTCACATCTAGCAACAAACCACCACGCACATTTTTTGCATTACCAAGTGATTGCAATTCTCCATCACTAACACAATTAACATACCTCGGTTCACTTGTTGCTACACTCTGTGAATCACCACAATCGACCTTGGACTATTTCGGAGTTTCGATTTCTAACTCCACCTTCTAGTTTGCACCCAGACAAATGTTACTGTTCTTTGCAAGATTTTCAAGCTCTACCTTCTGACTTAACATAGCAGAATCATCAAAAGAGACATCTCTCCTAGCCACAAATAGGGACCTGTTCTCAGCACACTACAACCTATAACCGCCCCTAGACGCATGCCCTAAATATATGCCTTTCACTATCCTAAGCTCCAGTTTTCCATCACCAATATAAGCTCTCACATGACAACCAAATATTTTCAAGCCAGAATAATTACAAGGTTTACCAGATCATATCTCTTGTGGAATATTCCCATCAATTGCAGTTGATGATGATCTATTAACCAGATATCCAACAATATTAACTACCTCAGCCCAAAACTCTTCTACAAGACCCGCATCTATCTGCATCCATCTCGCACGCTGCACAAGTGTTTGGTTCATCAGTTCTGCAAATCCATTCAGCTGTGGCTTTTCCAGTACAATGTGGTGCCTCATTATACAATTTTTTTTGCAGAACTCATCAAATTCTCTATTACAGAATTCGAGTCCACTCTCAATTCTTAGTGTCTTGACTATTTTTTCAGTCTGATTTTCTAACATAGTCTTCCACTCTTTAAACTTGCCAAACACTTTATCTTTAGATTTTAGAAAGTATAACTAAGTTTTTCTAAAGAAATCATCTATAAGTATCAACAAGTATCTGTGTCCACCAAGAGACTCCATCGAAGAGAGACCCCACAAATCTGAGTAAAAATCAAGTACACATTAGATGAAGATTTTAATCTTTGAACATCGCCCCTGTGATGCTTAATCACCAAGTACGCCTCACATAACTTCAATTTTTCAGTCTCTACACCACCTAATAATACCTTCTTACTCAACACATCTATCCCTTTCTCACACATACGACAAATATTGCAAGAAGGAATATTTACTTTCGCAAATACTTTAAAAATGGAGCATCATCTCATTGATAATGATCAGTGCCATTTGTTTATTTGAATCTCCAGTACCCCCAAGTTTCATGGGGATCCTAAAAAGACAATCTACTGAAGATATCCTTGTAAGACAGAAAACTAAGGTATAAGAAAATTACCTCTATTTATGGATTTTAAGCTATTGTAATTGCTTTTAACATAAACCTGTGTTGTAGGTTTGATTAATTCCTTTGAGCATCCATGGGTTGTCATTTCTGGGAAAGATAAGAAACCTTCTTATGTCCACAACACTTCTGCACATTGAGCATGCCCGCTTCACATTGGCATTATCCAAAGGTTTGAATAATGCCTTTCATAATATACTCTCTCTTTTTAATATTAATCTCATGATGACAAATTTCTGCTTGAATTTTTTATGTCCGTCCCCTCTTTATAATTGTCTTATTTGAAAACAGAAAAGATGGTGAACTGATGGGACATACCTCTTTTGGACTGATGGGAAATCAATCCGCTTTTGGACTGATGTTTGGATTGGTGACAACCCTACTATGGATGTTACAATTAGAGTTGTAAAAATCAAACCGGAACCGGCGAATTGAATCGGAACCGGACCTGTCAAAACCGGTCAAAATCGGAATCGAACTGAAACCGGAATCGGCCGACCAAAACCGGCGGTTTACAGTTTAGGTTCTGGTTTATCGTTTTAAAAACCGTCGAACCGCCGGTTTAACCGGCGGTTCACTAAACCGTTGGAACTGGCGGTTCCAACGGTTATTTTTTTTTTTTTTTTTTTTCAACTCTATAAATATTCCACCTCATTCTTACCAATTTTACACCATTTTTTATCTCTCAATCTCTTCTACACTCTCAAAAATTCATTTTTCTATAAATCATTATTATTAATTACTAATAGAATAGTTAATTTGTTTAAAAATTATTAAAAAAATCTTTGGAATAAAATGTATTATTGGTATTATAGTTAATTATTGAATATAACAAAATTTACAAACCACGGGATAAAATAACGGATTAAAAACAAATTTTTTTTAAAAAAAGAAAACATAAAACCGAACCGGCTATTAAACCAGTCAAAATCGGAACCGAACCGAAACCGGACCAAACCGTGAAAACCACGGTTCGGTTCCGGTTCCTATATTTGACAAACTGGAACCGCCGGTTCCGGAACCGGCAACAACTCTACTCCCACCAAAATCTTGGCTGACAAGAGGAGGTAGTGCCCCTACTTATCTATTGCATTTTCACACCCACATATTCCGATGTGGGATTGTGTCAGATTTAAACCCTTAAAACAAGAAATTGAAGACTCGAAATGGAAGATTCGTGCAAACACTGAACCCACCACACCTAGTGTCAACCGTTGTCGTCCGATTGTCGCTTGCTCCTTGAAACGCCACCGTCGGTTTTGCATCCTCTCATCACTGTCTTCTTCTCCAATCAATCGGTTCGATCGAACCTTTAATCTCATGCTCCTCTTTAGATCTCGATTGGCTCGTTTCTCGGGCCGTAATCCTCCCATTAAGACGAGTTGTGATGGCGGAAGTTGCAGTGGCGTAATCCTCCCAAACCCAAGATGTTTCGATTTGAAGAGAGGTTGGAAGAGAGGAGAAGGAATATGGTTTAAGTTTCAGTATATAAACAAAGGTAGGATATTAAATGCAAACTTCCGTTGACCGTTACTCTAAAATCCGCGTGAAAGACTAACTTATTTTTGCAAGAAAACACAATTAATTAGGGTAAATTTCATAGACTTAGAAATTAATTTTTCAAGAAGATTTGATGATGGGTTCATTAGGGCATTTTGGGTTACACATTAAAATTTGCCATGTCTTCACCACTAATCCATGTGTCACATGTTTAATGGATACATTGGAATATGCCACATGCGTGAACACCACCCTCTAATCCAATCAACAACACAGTGCACTTGAGTCCTTAAAAAATATGTTTTAGACAAATGGAAGGGGTAATTAATTACTCATCAAAGTTGAGAGGGCAATAAGAAAAATTAAAGCAAGTTTTGGGTTTCCTATGTATTAAGGCGTGAGTTAGATTTAGGTGTATGAGTTGAGTTTGACATTTGGGAGAAAGTTGGTGATAAGTGGTCTTTTGGATGAGACAAAACAAAAGAGAGCGAGAGGAAAGTGAGAGACAATGGTCGAGTTGTAGAGAGAGATTGTGTAGGAGAATGAGAGTAGGAGGGTGAGTGTCGAGGGCAGTGTAGTTTTTTTTTTTTCTTACTTATTAGTACCAACAATGTTAACTTAGAGGGGCTCAATCACTCAATTTACAAAATAAAGGGATGAATTCATCATTACACCAAACCTCAGGGACTTTTATATAATTCACCTAAAGATAATTGTTTTGGATCTTGAGCTTGGCGATTCAACTTAAACCCCATGTCAGAATTGAGCCACTGCATTTGTCAACCCTCCTCGTCGAGGTAAATCTTGCTCAACTCTCTCATTTCTTGTCAATCAAATTTAATTACACTCCGTTTGAAACGAATTGATGACACTTTTTTGGAAGTGATAACATACTCAATTCATGATAATTTGTAATCAAATATTTAAAGAATTGAAGACATAAGCATACTCTTGACTCTGTTTTATGGTCTTACAGGTAACAAAGATCAAGTATGGCTGTGGCAGTTGTAAATTCGAGCTCTGGGACACCAACAGCATGTAACATAAGGGGTTTTACTGGTAGTTCCAGGGAGGTGAGAGATAGGCCTCTTTTGTTTTGTTGTTCTTCGATTCGGATTACGAAAAGCAATGCGTCTAAGTTGGAAATTGTTGCTCAAAAGGATTCCCTAATAAAACAAAGAAAGTTGGGTGAAAATGAAGACTTAGGAGATTCACTTTTAGATAACCTTGTTGGCTCTGCTTCTAAATTAGAGTTCAAGAAGAATATTGTAAGTACTCAGAGGTATATAAGGAAAAAGTCTAGAGCTCCTCCAATGGAAGATTTTGGAGACGACGTTGATGATTTCGAAATGTTGCCCGATGATTCTGGGAGAAAATCTGATAGTCAAGCTGATATTTCAGCTGCCAGAGGTTCTGCTTCTAACTTAAGAGGATGGGGCAATGGAGGTTCTGTTCGTAGCTATGAATCCAAATCAATGGGTGTTCCGCAGAGGCAATACAAGAATTCTGCTAATAATGAGTTTTTTAGTAAGAAGTCATTTCTAGAATTGGGTTGCAGTGAATTCATGATTGAATCTTTGAAAGCTTAAGTTTTCACGCGACCTTCTCATATTCAGGTATATTGAAGACAATGACTAATAAGTATAACTAAAAACAAAAGAATAAATGCTTTTGTTTAGCTTACTTTGATCAATGACATTTCTAAGTCTAAAAATATATATTTTTTCTTTATCGTTACTCCTTCAATTATTAATCTTAGTTCATTGGTATCTCTCTAGATTTGACGATATCCTAGCTTAAAAGTCCTAATTTATGACATTGGGGATTTTGTTGCCTGGTGCAAGTATTAATTAGCTTGCTTTATCATGCTTCTGAATG
>CAODLS010237998.1:0-11153 GCA_948243855.1 Flueggea neowawraea
AAGGTAGAGGTTGCACTCTATTGGGAGAGGCCTAAGACCGCTACATAGATTTAGAGTTTTCTTGGTTTGGTCTGGTACTATAGAAAGTTCATCCAAGACTTTTCTAGGATAGCAACCCCTATGACCCGATTGACTCAGAAAGGAGTTAAGTTTATTTGTCCTGACAGATGTGAGGATAGTTTTCAAAAGTTAAAGGAACTTTTGACTAGTGCACCAGTGTTGGTCTTACCATCAGGTTCTGGAGGTTTTACGATGTACTGTGATGCATCGAGAGTTGTCCTAGGTTGTGTACTGATGCAACATGGCAAGGAGATTGCCTATGCATCAAGACAACTCAAGAGGCACAAACAAAACTATTCGAGATTTGACAGTCGTAGTGTTTACTCTCAAGATTTGGAGGCATTATCTTTACGGAGAGACTTTTGAGTTCTTGACAGATCATAAGAGTCTAAAGTACATTTTCGGCAGACAGACCTAAACTTGAGCCAGAGACGTTGGCTAGTGTTGTTGAGGGATTATGATTGCAACATATCATATCATCCTTACAAGGCTAATATGGTTGTTGATGCTTTGGGCAGGAATTCGATGGGAAGTTTAGCTCACATCGCTGTCGAGAGACAACCGACAGTGTTAGAGTGGTAGAGTTTGATGAGGGGTGGAGTTGTACTTCAGTTTAATGATTCTGGAGCATTGCTTGGTCACGTCGAGGCGAGACCTATTTTATTGGATCAAATCCGAGAGGCTGAAAAGGAGGATACCAAGACTTTGAATTTGATTCAAAAAGTCAAATCGTCCAAAGTGTCAGGCTTCAGTGTTGATGATTCAAGAGTCTTGTGGTTTGGTTTGAGATTATGCGTACCATCCATTGGTGGGTTACATAAGGAGATTATGACCGCAGGTCACAGTTCTGCATATTCTGTTCACCTGGGGTATATTAAGATGTACTGAAATCTTTGAGAGTCTTATTGGTGGTTAGGGATGAATAAGAACATAGTTGAGTTGTTAGTCGATGTTTGACCTGTCAGTAGGTTAAGTTTGAACACCAACGCCTTTCTGGTTTGTTGCAGCAGATGCCTCTTTCAGAGTGGAAGTGGGATCACATCACAATGGATTTTGTAATGGGATTACCAAAAACATCCTGGATATGATTTCATTTGGTCATCGTGGATTGATTGACCAAGTTTGCACACTTTTTGCCTGTCAAGACGACTTACGGAGCAACACGACTAGCGAAGTTGTACATTGAGATGATTGTATGTTTGCATGGCGTGTCGATATTTATACTGCCTGATAGGAGACCTCAGTTTACATCACAGTTTTGGCGTAAACTTCAGGACTAGTTGTGTACTCGATTGGATTTTAGCATTGATTTTCATCCACAAACTGATGGCCAGTCCGACCGTACGATTTAAACTGTGGAGGGTATGTCGAAAGATGCGCTGTGGATTTTACTGGAAGTTGGGATTCTCATTTGCAATTGGTAGAGTTTGCTTATAACAACTCGTACCACTCGAGCATTAAGATGACACCTTATGAGGCTTTATATGGTAGGAAGTGTAGGTCTTCCTTGTGTTGGGCTAAGGCCGATGAGAGAGAGCCATTGGGGCTAGATCTTATTTTGTAGACAACTGAAAAGGTCAGATTGATTCAACAGCGGATTCAGACTACTCACAGTCGTCAGAAGAGTTATGTTAATCCTAAGCGTAAATATTTGAAGTTTGAGGTTAGAGACCATGTGTTCTTGAAAGTATTACCTATGAAAGGTGTTATGAGATTTGGGAAGAAGGGCAAGTTGAGGCCAAAGTACATTGGCCCTTTTGAGATCATTGGCCTAGTTGGAGTCGTTACGTATGAGTTGGCGCTACCGCCTCAGTTTTGCTTCTGTTCATCCAATGTTTCATATCTCACTTCTAGTGAAGTATATCTCTGATCCGTCACATGCTTTGGCACCACAGTCAGTTGAGCTCAGATCTGATTTGTCTTATGACGAGGTTCCTGTGAGGATGGTTGACCGTCAGGTCAAGAGACTCCAGAACAAAGAGATTGTTTCAGTGAATGTGATTTGGAGGCACCATTCAGTTGAGGAGGCCACTTAGGAGGCCAAGGATGAGATGCGGTGCAGATAGTCGAACTTGTTTGATTCTGCTGATTCATAGGTCAGTGTAATTCCTTTTTAATTTTGCATTGCCTATAATTTCGGTTCTCATTTTTTCATGTTTGCGAGCCTTGCTCGAGTTTGGATTTCTGAATTGGGTTAGTTTTAGGATATGATTTGTTCTTAGCTTTACCCTGCTTCTTTTGGAAATTCGAGAACAAATTTTTTTAGGGGAGAAATATGTAATACCCTACTTGTTTTAGCTAGGCATCAGTTGCTTTTTGTTCATCTCCAATTTGATCCTTGGTGTTCGAAAATGTTGTTGGGATGTTGGTGGTGTTAGATAAAGTCTTGTTGTTGAACAAGCTTGGGGTTACTCGACTATGTTGAGAGTTACTCGAGTGAACGTGAGTAAATGGGTTGATTGGAACCTCTGGTCGTGAGTTACTCGAGTAATCGAGGGTTGGGTTACGCGAGTGACTGCTAGTCTTACTCGAGTGGGTTCATGCTTACTTATGTCCAAAAGCCTGGACTTACTAGAGTAAGTTTGGACTTACTCGAGTGAGCGGGGTTGGGATTTCCTTTGAAGCAAGACTTACTAGAGTAAGACATTGAGTTACTTGAGTAAGTACTAAGACAACTCAGGTTCTTGGAAAAATAGTGAGTTTTGCTGTCTTGGCCTATTTAATACTCCACTCGACTTCTCTTCGTCATTTACCCCTCCAAACCACCACATTCATTCTGAGATTCATCTCCCTCCCTCTTCCTTTGCTTCTCCTTGTCTCCAATCGATTCCATAAGGTAAGAACACTCTTCTCTCCCTTCTTTTGCTTGCATTCTATTATTGAATGAATGGATTTGTTGGGCATATTGGGCAGTGAAGAGATGAACTAGGGTTTCAGATTTGGGGTTGATTCAGGATGTTTTTGGTGGAAAGAGTGTTAGGGGTTGTAAAATTGGAACTGTGGGAGTCTAGAAACATCTAGTTTTAGCTTGAAATCATAAGAAACAAAGTGATTCATAAATGGGTTTGAATCATTTCGGGTTGGGTTGATTTTGAGTGATTTCGATGTGTTTTATTGGATTAGAGTGTAGATTAATGTTCTGGAGGTTGTTTATAGACAATGTGGGTGTTTGGTAGTGATTTTGATCTGTTGAATCAAGAGTTGGTTGATTTTGAGAATTTATGGGTTGTCTTACTCGAGTAAGCCATGTTGTTACTCGAGTAAGACAGGGTTGGACTTCACTCCAGTAAGACCATGACTTAGTCGAGTAAGCCAGGCTATTACTCGAGTGAGCCAAAGTTTTGAGGGACTTTTGAAGGACCAAAGCTGTAATTTGCTTGTCTCGCGATTTCTGAGAGTTCAGGGACTTATTTGAGATTCTGACTACTTTGAGAGTTAGTTAGCAGTCCCAGTTTGCTTTGAGGACTATTTTGGAATTTTCTAATTCTCGAGGACTAGAATGTAATTTTACACTAGTCGGGACAAAACTGTAAATTTACTTATATTTTAGATTTTGGATTGAGCGTGATAAATTATCATTCACATATGGATTTTTGGCGACTTGAGAGTCCACATTTGCATTTTCATAGCATACATTTGGTATTGCCACAATACCATATTTTGAGATATGTTTGTTGTACATGCTCAGCTTATTGTTCCTGCCAGCGAGACTAGCCACAATTGAGTGGGGCTTGACTGATGATTGCACTTGGATTTCCAAGTGAGTGAATAGCAGCTTCAGACACATTGACTGTATCTCGAAACTATTATGTTTTTGTTGTGTACAACGCATATTTGAAATTGGATTAATATGAGAATTGACTAATAATAAACTGATTATATGTTTAATCAGGATTACGTTTTGAAATGATATATATGTATTATATATATCTATTTTGATTTTGATATTATTTTGCATGCCTTTGATTTCATACTATGTATTAGTATGTTTTGATTTTGATATGAGACTCCTCTGTTACAGGGGTAAAACGTGGCCTTTGGTATACAATTGGTTTGAGAAAGCCAAACTACTAGGGTTGCCGATAGCCATGTGCTCTAATCCAACATATGGTTTGTTATGGATTGTGGCATAGTCCACATCACCTTTGTATTAGTGTTGGATGCACACCTTTGTTTTTGTCCCATGTATTTGATATGAGTTTTGACTCGAACATTATGATTTGAATCTAAAAAAGGATTTTAAAGCCTACATGCCTATTGGATGCGCTTTGGTTGAGAGCCTTTGTTAAATGAATTTTCAAAAAAACTATTATTTATATAGCGTGTATATATACTTATATATATATCTTCTTGTGGTATTTTCGAACTATTTTAAAAACAGTATTTGTGAGGCACGTATGAGGCGATCTGGAGTGTTATTTTTCACTGGGCCCTGATCCCCTTTATTTCTCTGTTTACTTGATTTCCTATGTCTCAGGTTCACAGATTTTGGTTTCTGCAACCGTTCTGCTTCTTGACCACCAGTGAGGCGTCTTTGGTTAGTGATGCTCTTTTTTCCGACTCTCCTTTTTTTTTTAGAGCAACGGTTTCGCTTTTGTAAATCATAATTATTACGAAAAATATAAACGCATAATCAAACAGATAGTAGTGGATGCACCACTGACATATTATGCAATAACTGCTTTTAGAAATCAAAGAACAGAATGAAATAAACGACCTTTATTTCAAAGAAATACAAATTCAACAAAGTATTCATTTTAGAAAACATTTCCTTATTATTGATCAAAATACTCATATCAACAAAATGTTGACTTCGAAACTTAATAACTATTTCAAAATTTCAGATAATATCCAATCAGGATTTCATAGCAAAGGTTGTCACATGATTCAGATTTTAGGATTTCCTATACTTTATTTATTCCAAATTACATACAGAGGTCCAACAAAGAAAAAACAATATAGATTTAGAAAACACAACCTATGTGTCTGAAGATGCCATTCCACTCACCTAGATATCAAAGCTGAATGGCCCAGTCACGTACCACTGGTGGCTGGCCAATCTCGCTGACCTGAACACGAAGCTGAAACAATTATTATAACAGAATCAAAGATATGAGGCTGATATTGTGGCGATACCAAATGCATGCTATACAAATGCTGACTGAAAACCCAAAAAAAAAACCCATTTCGAATAAATATGTAACAGTCTCGACCCAAAAATCAATTATCTCATAAAATTACAATTTGGTCCCCGACCTATGTAAAACTATGTTTTAGTCCTCAAATTTTTCAAAATTGCAAAACCATCCTCAAAGTATTATGAAACTACCAATTAGTCATCCAAGTAGTTAGAATCTCCAAATAAGCCTCAAACTCTCAGAAATTGCAAAATTCAAAAAATTACACTTTTGGTCCCTTAGAACCACGATTTACTCGAGTAACACCCTTACTAGCTTACTTGAGTAAGTCCTATTCCCAGATTTTTCCAAACTTGACCAACTCTTGATTTAACTGATGAAAATCGATTTTAGTCACTTACATCGACTCTAATCAACCTCAGGAACTGAAATCTATAATTGATTTCACCAAAACAACTCAAAACCATAAAAAATACTGAAACCCGAATTAACTCTAGCCTATGATTTCAAGCTTAATCTACGTGTTTCTGGCTTCAACTAACTTTAATCTAACATAATCTAGCCATCTTCAACTCACATCATCACAAAATCAAGCTAAATCTGAAACCTTAACTCAAAACATCATTCTTGCCAAAAACAGAAACCCAAGTGATTAAATGACAAAATGGAAGAAGATAAGTGTTAGAAGAGTAATCTTACCTCAAGAAATGGAAAGGAATCAATGAGAGACATTTAGAGAGTGAAATGGATGGATTTGGAGTGTTCTAGAGTGAGAAAGATGAGTGAGAGCCGAAAAGGGTATGATATGGAGTATATATAGACCCTTCCCTCCAAAACGGTGTGTTTTAATCAAAAACATCCTTTTACTCAACACTTACTCGAGTAAGAAAAAGTCTACTTGAGTAAGAATTGCTCCAGGGGAGTTTTGGAAGGCTCGTTTAGTCAAGTAACTCAAAAGTTACTGGAGTAAGTCTCATTTCCAAAACAATGATGAAGCATGAACTTTCTTAAGTGAGACAAACCATTACTCGCGTGATCCAAACTTCGATTACTGGAGTAAACTCAAATCCAAAGGGCTCAAAAACAACACCTTCACCGACATTCACTCCAGTAACACCCAACTTACTCTAGTAACCAAATATTTGCTCAAACAACATTGAATTATCCAAATACCACCGACATCTAATCAACATCTTCGAACACTAATGGATCAGATGGAAATTGAACGGAACAAATCGGGACTGATTAGAATGCTATAGAAGACATGCCATAAATGGACGAGATATTACAAAAACAATCGATTAATTTTCAAAATTTGGGTGAACATTTAAGAAATATAACATTATAGAAAATTAAAATTTTAAATAAAATGTTTGAATAATACATTCCCGTAGACATTACAATGTAGTGTATATACATATGCACACTACATTTGTTCAAGCACGTTCTAAATGTAAAACAAATATCGAATTATTTATTGATTAATTTATATTTATGATAATGAACATAACTACAATAACAAAATAAAAGAATTAACATATTGTATAATTTTTTATATTAATGAAAATTAAGAGTTTGATTTTTTTAATGAAACAAAAAACCATTACGATGAATTTCGTCGCAAAAAGAAAAATAAAATTTTCCTTCAAAAAAATCATATATGTTTATCCCGTCAAATTGAAAACAATCGAGTAATTTTCAAAACATGGGTGAACATTTAAGAAATATAACATTACAAAAAATTAATTTGTTAAATAAAATGTTTGAATAGTACATTCCGGTAGACATTACAATGTAGTGTATATACATATA
Source organism: Flueggea neowawraea (assembly GCA_948243855.1). Taxonomy (NCBI): domain Eukaryota; kingdom Viridiplantae; phylum Streptophyta; class Magnoliopsida; order Malpighiales; family Phyllanthaceae; genus Flueggea; species Flueggea neowawraea. The sequence continues at coordinate 7,011 of CAODLS010237998.1, forward strand.
CACACACTACATTTGTTCTAGCACATTCTAAATGTAAAACAAATCTCGAATTATTGATTAATTTATATTTATGGCAATGAACATGACTGCAATAACAAAATAAAAAATTAACATATTGTATAATTTTTTATATTAGTGAAAATTAAGAGTTTGAATTTTTTTAATGAATCAAAAAACCATTGCGACGAATTTCGTCTCAAAATTGCGATGAAATTCGTTGCAAAACGGAAAATAGAAGGAGACCAAAGATAGAATTGCCATTTTGTCTCCTGAACAGTTCCGGATTTTGAGGCAGAAAGGCACTGAGTGAATGATGTATTTGTGTAATTTAAATTCGTTGTTGCTGTTTTGTTGGTAGTGATTTGATTGAATTGGTTTTGTTAGAGTTGAATTTATCGAGTTCTGTGTCTTTGAGCATAAAAATTGAATGGGAATGGTTTGAGTTTATTTAGATTTTTTTATTTCTTAAAGCGCAAAAGTTTGAATCTAAGAAAACAAACTTGTGTGAGGTGAGAAACCACTCTTTCATTGCAAAAGTATTGAAATTTAAGTGATTGCCAGATCTGTAAGGTTGATTGCAAGGGACTTTGTGCTTTGTGGAATGTTGAAAGGGTTTGCAAGGAGTAAAGGGTCAACTAATACTAAATCAATATAATACAATTTTTTTATAATATAAAATTATAATATTTTAGTACTATAAATTCAATGATAGTAAATAATTTAGTATCATTAAAATCTAAAACCAATTTTTTTTTTTAAATCTGTCGCAATCTCCGAGCCTCCATCAACTCATCATCATCCTCTACATCACTTACTAAACCTCCTTCATCTACAACTATTAACCCTTCACCATTATCATTGTCGTTGACCATCTTTTCGTTCTCAATGCTGGCGTCAACAATTTCGTCGGCATGAGGCGTTACCTATGTCACACATCCATCAACTTCGTGGTTCTCTTCATTGCTTTCTTCAATGTTTTAGAACTTATTTTTTTAATTGTTTTCTTCACTGTTTTTCTGAATACCATCTTCATCGACATGTAACTTCGTTGCCTCCACAAACACATCACTATCCCATCTTCAAAAGTAAAATCGACCAATTCTATAACATCCCATTCACAATAGCCAACCTTCACTTCCTCTAAGTCAATACCTGTGCGTTTGTAAACCATTTTACTTGGTTCAAAGTAGCCTTGGTCTTTTAAAATATGATATAGTTGTTCGATGTCGATGAAGATCGGATCAATTTCCAATTCTGCGAAATATGTTCTCTTTTCACCAACATGGGAAATCGATTTTTCCTCAACAATATTTCCATCAAAATGGAATTAAGTGCCATACTTCTTTGACCCCATCCTACCACATATTATAAATCTGTTAACAAATCAGATGAAAAAATGTCATATAAATTGGCATATATGTCTTGTAATTTTTAGCAAACAAAAATCTATTTTGCAAGTTTATAACAAGAGAAAATTGCATCTTTTGTTATTTTTTTTAAATCAAAACTCAAATTTAGAAGGGAATAGGCGTGATGTCATCAATTTAGCAACTTGTTTCTAACATTACACATGATTAAAAAGAAGAGAAGACATGAAGAGTACCTTTTCTTTGACCTCTTGCAGTAGAAAAATCCCCACAGCCACTCAAGCGATTGCAACTTCACATGTTTGGAAGAGAAGTGTTGTAGGGTTTCAATTGGGTTCTTTTTTTCTTTTGACGAGAAAAAGGGTTAAAATAAAATGTCGAAATATTTGTATTTAATATATACAAACCAAACAAGTTCTACATTTTTTTTTTCCGATCGATAATGAAATATTGTATTCAACTCAAATTGTCAATATTACAAGGAGCCAAAGCAAAACAAAGAAATACAAGACAAATTGGCAGATTGAGGAGCCAAAAGACAAGGTGAACAAATACAACACACAGAGGAACAACAAAGTTTGCAAAATAAATGCGAATATAACCGCTACCAGAGGCAGAAAGTTTAATCACACATAAGAGTTCGCCGAAGATGGGCTTTGCCTCTGTTTCTAATGCGGAAGTGCAATTGGCACGACTAATAGCAGTACAGCTGGCCGCGAAGGAGGTCGGTAACCAAACCACAACGCAATAAAAAGCGAGAACACAGGAATTCAAAGCCACAGTGAAACCCATTTGTCGCCATTGTCAAAATCCACCACCAAAATGCACCCCTCCTTCATCAAATTTGGATCTTTGACAACAAAATAGCTATCACCAACAACTAGCCGTCCACCACTGGTGTCAATCACCAGCCACTGACCACCACCACCAGCAACAGCCAGATCGCCATCCACCACCCAAGCCGACCACCACCAGCAACAACTACCCTAGTGTCGACCTCCAGATCTAGGAAAGAAAAGAGACTGAAGAAAACATAACAAAAAAATGAATATGGCAAACACTAGAGGCTCATTCATTAATATTATATGAATTCTAAACACCTAGAAGGTAAAGCATTCACATTTAAAGGAGAAAAATTAACAAAAACTTGATTGTTGTTTGTGAGGTTCGTTAAGCAACAGGAATGTCTTCTTATCCATGATTGCTTCAAAGAATTATCCCCAATGCGAGTCATAACGGACTTTAAAAAAAAACTGATGTAAATCGCACAATCATCATTGGAAAAGCTTATTCTTAGTGGCCATGGGAATGGAAGAATAATTACTTCAGCACCTTGACTTGATTTGTATTATGCGTCTTCCTGCAATTCAGTCAGATGGAAGTTCTTTTCATTCAAATTTATTATTTTGCACGTGAAACAACAAAATTAAGAATTAGAGATTGTAAAGTTTGTTAGTTTTAGTGCCATAATCCAATCATTTATGTGCTTTGTCATTTGATATATCAATTAATAAAGAGGCATTTCATTTCATATCTATGAAATATTATATGTTTTATGAAGATAAAACCTCCATGAATAATTCATTCTTCCATATGTCATCAAGTTTGACTTGATAGTAAAACCATAAGGTAAAAGAAATAATATTCTAAATATCTCTAATCGATTGTTATCATGGGAATGATAACAAACTAAGATTAGTATGTTGCTAAGTTGATAATAATGTTTTATTGATTATAGATATGAGATATCACTTATAACATAGATATATGTTAGGAAACATATATTGGACTGACCCGCTATGAAAGCAGTTCATGGATCTATGTCACAAGTAGCTTTCATACAATGGTATGTTTGAGTTCTTTGACTGAAACTCACTATCAACTCTTACATGAGGAATCACATGTTTTGACTTAGTCAAACGTTATCCGTAACAGGGTAACAATAAAGGCTATGATTGGATATGTCATGAATCTTGTAGAGGAGTGATAATGAGAGTGATTGATTTGTTCCTCTTATGAAGAGTGATATCTTTAGGCCACTTGATGAGTAGGATTGATGAAATGTATGCATACTCAAATGAATTGATGAAATGGTTTATCAATGTCATTTGTATATCAATCTACTTGGGATCAAGGAACACATTAAGCTATATGTGACCATGCCTTATGCTTAATATAGATATCGTGAGACAAAATGACTAAATATCAAACTGTGAAAGGTAAACTCGGATCACCGACATCCACTCGATTTTGGGTTGCCATAATGTATTACTAGATACCACTTATGAACTATGAACCTAAGTTTTGGGACAAAGCCCATTGCCATTATTGAGTGGGCCTATTGGGTGACACACTATAACGAATTAGATTGACTCACAAATATTCTCTCTTATGGTAATTAAATTATTGAGATGATTAATTTAATTAATCATTAATAATTTAGAATTTTATAATATGAGATATTATCCATTAATGTAATGGACTTTTATTATAAATCACTTATTATTAGGATAAATATGCTTGGGCTTATTCTTATGTGTGACATAATAATGTGGCATATATGTATTATTAAGTGAGTGATTTATTTAACGATAATGTATCAATTAATTAAAAGCTCAATAACATTAAGAGCCCTAAGTTAGAAATTCGGCCTTACTCCTAAATTGTAGGAAAAATTCTGCACACTCCTATTTTTTAAGAGCCCTTGTTCTTATATGATAAGTAGTTCTTATACTTATATGACAAGTAGAATGAAACCTATGACACTTAAATTAGG
>CAODLS010238123.1:0-18290 GCA_948243855.1 Flueggea neowawraea
ATCCAAAAATAATTATTCCACAAATAATTATCCAAAAATAATTATTCCCAAAACTAATTATCCACCAATAATTATTCAAAATAATTACTCCAAATATAATTATCCCAAAATAATTATAAAAATTATTCGGGGTATTACATAATTTGGCCAGATTCTTTTCAGTTCATTTTGATTTCGGGTTTAACTGGTTTGTACTAATTGTAATTTGTACATTAATTAATCCTTAATGTGTTGATATTCAAAGATGCTCTAATTGTTGATTAGATTGTCTTCTTATTTCTCCACAAATACATGGTTGTCTCCAGTCAAGTATTTCTGCATTTAAACATCCAGTATTTTAGAAATTCAACTGATCTAAGGCTTAATTTAGAATGTAAAATTTGAACAACTTATTTGTTTTCAATTTGTCTACATTATCAAAATATAATTATTTTATAACCTCATTACCTTAAATTGGGTTGGGCAGTTCTACTGGGCCTAGCCTTTTCCTTTAGGCTCAAAATCAAGCCGACATTAGGCCCAAGCCTGAGAAGCAGCTCAGGTCTATGTGCTAGGGCTGAACATTGGTTCTGGAGATATACGAACTGAACTGAATATCTGAACTGAAAAGAAATGGAATCGAAAAGAACAGTTGACTTTTGACTTTCTCCGAATCGAACCGAGAATCGGTTCGAGCGGAATTGAACGAAAATATATATATATATATATATATATGAACAATTATATATAGAGATTAATAATTAATTATATATAATTACATGTGTTTAAATCATTAAATATATATATTGGTGTACAATAAGTGTTCAAATATGTGTAAATGTATTCAAAAGTGTTTTATACAATAAAAATGATAAATGTTATGATTTTTTTATCATAATTCCTTATTTGCAATTGCATGGAAGAGCAAATGAATTAAAAAAATTTATTAATGAGATTTATTTTATGGTGGGTTTGATTATGTGTTTAACAATTAACATATGATGGATGAGATTTATTGTCTTTGATATTGTTGAATTAATTAGTTTGTAATTTGTAATATTAGGTTGTGTAGGTTAATATTTTGTAGTTTAATTTGTTTTTGGATTTAATATTTGGTGTAGAGTTAATTTTATGTTGGTTTAATTTATTTGTAGATTTAATATTATGTTGTAAAATTTATTTGTATGTATAAAAGTTCGGAACTTTGATTGAATGCGTTTTTTTTTTTGGAAAAAAGTATCAATAACCGAACTGTTTTGTCCTTGAAATTTCAGCGCGGTTTCGGTTCTTGGCCAAAATCGAAACGAACAATGATCAACCCTACTATGTGCCTAATTGGCTCACATTTAGTGAAAAATCACACTTTTATTAAAAAAATAAATTTTGTTTTTGACAAATATCATTCAAAATTTTAATTTTAAAAAATCATAAAAAAATTGAATTTGACAAATGCTATATTTGCAAAAAATCGCTGTTTTTGCATGAAATTGATTTTTTTGTGAAAAAATGAATTCTATCTAAAAAATATCTAATTTTTCAAAAATTCTCCAAAAAATCTTCGGTGGTCTTGAGACATCTTCAGAAGGTCTCTAGAAGATCTTCAAAAAAGAATTCACATTTTTTTATAAAAAAATTAATTTAATAAATTTTCAAAGTATTTTTTTTAATTAAACTGAATTTTGTATATATATATATATATATATTCGATGTACTCGATATTTATAAATTTTAATTTATTTAATAATAATTAGTTTAATATATAGAAGTGTTTATAAAAAATTTTAAAGGTCTTTGAAGGTTTTCAAAAGGTATTCAAAAAGATTTTCAGAAGGCCTTTCAAGGTTTTTCGAAGATCTCCAAAATATGTATAAAAAATCTTCAAAAGTATATGTTTTGAAATGTCTACAAAAAATATATAAAAGGCCTGCAAATGTCTACAAAACATATACAAAAAGTTCCAAAGGTCTCCGCAAATAGTATACAAAGGTCTATAAGAGTCTCCAAACAACATACAAAGGTATACGAAAATGGTTTTTTACAAACTACTTTAAATTAACATAAAATCACAAACGGAACCCTAGCCACCGCCAACAACAGATATGCACCAAACAACAAAATCAACTGGAAACTACATATCTGAATTAAAGACAAAATCAATCAGTCCCCGCTTCTGCTCCTTTCTTCATTTGATCTTCATTTCTACACCAAACAACAAAATCAACCGGAAACTACAGATTTGAAACAAACACAAAATCAATCAGTCGCCGCTTTTGCTCCTTTCTTCGTTTGATCTTCACTTCGGGTTCGTTTGATCTTCGTTGTGTCGCTCAACTACAAAATCACATATATGCATCCAAACAAAATCAAAAAAGGTTAGATCTTTGTTGCTTGCCGCTTCTACTCCTTTCTTCGTTTGATCTCCATCGCGTTGCCGTTTTTGCTCCTTTCTTCGTTCAATCTCGGTTGCATCACTCACTCCTTTCTCTTTCCCGGCCGACATTGGAAAGAAACCGAGAAGAGAGAACGACGAGAGAAGAGGAGAGACAAAAAAAGAGGATTGTAGCTTTATCTGGCAATTTTGAGAGCATGTTCACTTTTGTGGCAATTGTAAAACAAAGATTCAAGTATTCTGGTGTTTCTACAAATATAAAATTAATATTTTTATTTGTATAAATGTATAATTTAATTATTACATGTGGCATAATTAACTGCATTTAGCCGTTGGTGTCATCTTGAATAAAGTCATGAAAGTTGCCTCCTCAACGCATAAGAAGCACAAAAGAAGTTAACCTTTGAATTGGTTCAAATGATAATTAGCATCTTTTAGAGTTGAAATAGAAATAGAAGGGTTAATTATTCAAAATTGATCAATTGAATTGCAAAAATTGATCTTTACTTTATACTTTCTCATCTGCAAATTTGAAATTTGGTGCATTTCATTTATGCAGTTGGATTGACAATATGGTGCCCATATAAATAAGGTCGTCATTGGTATACCTTATATAAAACTTGAAGCTGTTCAAACAATATTTCTATAACTAGTATAAATCTCAAACGATATTTCAGATACCATTAATATACTTTACTTTTCTTATGAATATTCAAGATTTTATAATTTAAATTTTAAAATTAAAATAAAATAAATACAATTGTAAATCTCACATTAAATTTTAAATTTTTAATATAGTGGTCAAAATTCAATCTTTTAAATATAGTTCGAATAATTATTTTCTTTGTAACTTATAAAAATATTCAATACATACTTACTTTTAACTCTTGAATCTCTCCAGGTGAAAATAAATTAAAGCAATTATAAATCAATGTGCTCTAATGTTCTCTTGTTATTTTTGACTTGGACTCTTAAAGTATTAAAGGATAAATTATTTGTTATTATAATATGGGCATGTGGTTAGCAAGAGGTATATTCAAATACCAAATAATGATACAATTTGAACACCGATAATTACAGTATGAAACATCTAATACATAAGACTGATTCAACATTTGCTCCAATCATTAACCAAACATTGTGAGATTTTCTCTCATAGTTTATATAACCATTTAAAAGTTAAAATAATGATTGAAATTAACATAAAATAATTTTAAAAATAGTATCAAAAAGATATTGTTGATAGGTTAAATTCATTTAAAAATACTAAATTAAATATATATAATACATCTGATCAAAAACTTAGATTTAAAATATTAAATCACTTACATTATTGTAATTGAAAATAATGACATTTACAATTAACTTTTACCCTTGAAATTTGTTAGTATATTTTTGTCAATCTTTCAACTTTCTTTACTATATTTTTAAACCCCTCAACTTCGACAACTAATATTTTGATAACCAATTTAACGAATATTGCTAACGAATTCCATATCAGACAAAAAAAATATGAATGTTTGTCATTTTGATATTTTGCATAAATTTTGTTAGATCTGTTTAACATTAATTTTTGTTGATATTGAAGAATTACAATATGATAAAAACTCTTAAGTGACTTAATTAATATAGCTTGTTAAGAAATTGGTCAAAAGATGTATAGAGCAAATTATCATTTGTTGCATAATCGATAAAATTTTGTCAAGGAATAATTATAAAAAAATATTAATAAAGCAAAATTTTGATCTTTCATAAACCAAATCCATTCGTTCATCTCTAATTGAAATTTTAACAAATTCAATAACCAAAATACATTTTACTATGACAATCAATTTGATTGTGAATTTATTAGTTCACAATACCAATTTTAGAAATTGCACTTATCTATGACAATTAATTTTTAGGAACATTTGGTAGATGAAAATTGATAAAAAAAAAAGTCGATATATAGAATCAGATAAAAACAATAGCAGTGATATGAAAAATAATATAAAGATTTTTTTAAAAAACATAGATCTTTGTGGTGAATATTAAACAATATGTGTACATATAGTATTTATTTTTAAAATGTGCAAAGAAAGTTTATTTTAAAAAATAGATTTATTCTTATATTTTAATTGTTTATTGTATATTTTATTAATTACTATATAAATTGATTAATTGATATAAATGTCTAATGTAAACACATTTATTATTATTTTTATGACACATTTTTGTATAACACATGTTACATTAGTAAGACACTAAATGTTAGTCTTTTAGGATGGCACATGTCAATATCTCAATGAATGTATTCTCCTTTATATCAATATATAGATATTCCTAAGCCAGTTAATGAGTTTAAGGACTTTGTTTTTCAATAGAATTGAGAATGAAATTTTGAGAGGAAGTTTTTAGAGCCCCACACCTATCCAATGCCAAGTTTTGCTATAGTGCTTTTCGGGAGAGACACCATTAGTGTATCTCCAAGTGGTTCTGGTAAGACTGTCCCTTTTGTAGCCCATGCTTATGCATATCACGGGACATCCTAAAATTGGCAAAGAAAAAAGTTCAATTAGCGCAATTTATGCGCCTACCGATGAATTAGCTCACCAATTATATTCAGTTTCAAAGAAATTTTGCAAGTCACATGCAATACATTTTTTGTTGTTTATGGTCTAATGTTTGATTTTGATCAGCTTAAACAATTTAAAGCTAGATTTGAGGTTGTTGTTGTCGCTTCGAGAAGGTTATTCGACATGTTGAATATGAAGGCGGTACAGATGCGGCAAGTAACTTTCTTGGTGCTTAATTGTAATACCCCGTCCGTTCCAATTGGAGTTCTGTAGCTTTTCGTTCGATTTTGAATCGGTTCTTGAATGATTCCGATGATGATTGGGTGTTTAATATGATGAATAAATATTGATGGAGTTTAATCATGTTAATTTTTGCAAAGTTTGATGTTCGAATGTGATCAAGTTCGTTTTCAATCTTGATTCGTTGGTTGGACAATTCATTTGGTATTTTGGGTGATGAATGTTGATGGATTTGGTTTAATTAATGACCCTTTGATCTTGTTGGACATTGGTTCGATCGAATGAAGTGTTTCCAGGTAAGAAAAATCATGTTTTTTAAGTGCACGGACCAAGGCACATACATACATTTTTTACCGTGTCTTTCAGCCTTTGACAGTGTCTTATTTCCTCGGCACGCGAACACACGATTTTGCCCTTGTCTTGGAGGTAATGCCCTTGTCTTACCATTTCTGCCTGTGTCTTTCCAAAACGCCATCGCTTTTCTTTGCTTCATCTTTAAAAACCTCCAACCCTACTCTTCTTTGTCTTCCACCATTTTCTTCACGTTTCTTCACCCAAATCCGCCTTCTCTTGCCTCCCATTGGTTCTTCTTACATTATTGAGGTAAGAATACCATTCTATCTTGGTTTTTCTTTCATTTTATGCATTTATTGTGCTTGGAAGCTTTTTGAACGAAAATGGGTCTTTGTGGGTTAGGGTTTCGGATTTGATCTTGTTTATGGTGAATGTAGGTTATATTTTTGTTGTTTGTTGATGTATCTAGCATGGGAGAAGCCGAATTTGTGTTTGGTTTTGTGTTTTGGAAGAGAATGGATGTGGGTTTGATTTTGGGTTGTGTAATTTCGGATTTTTGAGGAAAAGTATGAGTTCTTGAGTTTGTTTCCTGAAATGGATGTTATATTTGAGTTTAGAACATTGATTAGAGTCAATTTTGATGGATTGGAATGTCGAATTTCGATCGATTCGAATTTTGGGATGTTTTGGAGTAGTTTTCTGTCGAAAGGACCAAAATTGAAATTTACATAATTCTGAGTATATTGAGGAGTAAATATGATATTTGGCATTTTAAAGATTGATTTATAATTTTTCAAAATTTTAGGGACCAAATTTTAATTTGTCATGTCTCGGGGACTAAATGGTAATTTTACAACAGTTGGGTGGACTTGACTGGAATTTCACGTAGATTCTGATTTTCGAGGTTTCAGAGTTAGATCTTCGACCAAAATAGGATTTTTGTTTCAGCTCCGTATTCTGGTCAGCTTGGTCAGCCAGCCACCGGTGGCCAGTGACTGGGTTGCTCAGCTTGGATTTTCAGGTGAGTAAAATGACATCTTCAGACACATAGATTGTATCTTCTAAATTATATTTTTTTTGACATGTCTGGACATTGGCATATAATCTGGAATTAATAAATGATAGAAAATTCTAAAATTTGATTTACGTGAAAATCTTTGCTGTGAAATCCTTTTAGATATTTTCTGATGTTTTGAAATAGTTTTTGTATTTCAAACAAACATTTTTGGATGATCTAAATATTTTGATCAATAACAAGAAAATGTTTTCTTCAAATGATATTTTTCTAAAATTGTACTTCCTAGAAAAGAAGAATCATTTTGTTTTCTGAATCTGGATTTGTTTTTGAAAGGAAATTATTTATTCATTTATATAAATATTTTAAAAATATTTATATTTTTTGAAATATGTTCTTTGATTTCTGCAAATCAGTTTTTGCATGATCTGTCAGTGGTGCTTCCACTGTTACCTATTTAAATTCTGCATTTAAATTTTTGGCATAAAATTTAATTAACTGTTCTGACTCGGGACACCTATGTTACGGGGTTTAGTGTAACCTATGGTATACCATAGTGAAGACTCAGTTATCAGGGTAGGTGGTAACACTCAGTCATCAGGGTAGGTGGTGACCCGTGTGTCTAGCTAACACACGTGTAAGATTGTCTCGTGGCATAATCCACGTATTTTTATTAGTGGCGAAGTCCACGTATGATCTAGTGGAGGAGTCCACATATGATTTGACTTTGGTCCCATGTCAGATATTTGGTGAGCCTGTGTTGTTGCTCATTTTTTCGTAGTATATTTTTCAGTAGTTTAACACAGTATATCTTGCTGGAGCACGTGGACTGCAACGCTTGCAGATATACTTAGATCAGTTGCGTATGATACATCTTAGTGACCCTTAGGGTGGACATAGTACTATTTTGAGCCCTTAAGGTTGTCGGCTGTTAGCGAGTCAGGTACCATTTGGACTCCTAAGGTTGCTATTTTATTTTGAACTGATATAGTCAATGCAGTTTTAGTATAATACGAGAATATGATCAGTGAATATCAGCTCTGTTCAGTTGGAAACTTGTTTTACATGGCACTTTTTGCTAAAACGAAAGTTTCTGCATAAATCGTAAATTTCTGCATAATATGGAATTTTTATGCATAATCTGAAAATAAGTTTTTGATATGTGTACTTGTCAATTGTTTGCTTTGGTTGCAAACAATTTTGAAAATGAATTTCGAAACTATTATTCTATACTTAGCGTATATACGTATATATATACACTTATATTGCTTGCGGTATTTCGAAATTTTTTCAAAACGGTCTTTGTGAGACACGCATGAGGCATTCTGGAGTGTCTTTTTCTCACTAGGGTCCTTACCCCTTTTTCTTTGTTTCTTGTATATTTTTCCATTATCTATTTCTCAGGTTCACATTTTGGCATTCAGCATCATCTGGTATCTTGCACATAGTGAGGCGTTCCACTTGACAGTGAGTGCCCTCTCATTTCGGGCTCAATTATGTATTTGTTAGTTGCTCCACACCGATATTACTGTGGAATTATATTTTGTAAACTTATTTGATACTAAGTATGATTTATTATTTGTCTAATGTTTTAATATTATGAAAACTTATGGTTTAACGAATTTGGATATTTATTTATTAACTTTTGAAAATGGTTTTATTAGTTTTAGTTCTATTCTCTGAGGCTTGTGCGAGATGGGCCAGACTCCCATAGACGGATCGCCTCGTACGCCGGTCATGGTCTGATCTTGGGTCGTGACATTGTTTTTGTGGGCTCAACAAGAAAATATTCTTCTAGTTTTCGTGGGACCAACTAGGAAACCTAAGCACTAGTTTTTGCGGGATCAACTAGCAAACCTGACCTCTAGTTTTTGCGAGATCAACTAGGAAACCGAACACTTATTTTTGTGGGATCAACAAGAAAAATCGAACTCTAGTTTTCTAAGGATCACTAGCAACCACTCTTGTTTTTCTAAGGATTAACAAGGGAACCTATCTACCCCAAGCAAACAACTTTACTTGTCACAAATTTAACCCAAGTGTATAGTAGATTAAAGCTCGCTTAAACCCAATAGTAAGATAGCAAGTAAATAGCTCAAATGGGTTAGAAAGGTAAAAGTGAGAGATAAAATAATTAGCAATAGGGTATCTCTTTCTTTTCTCTTCTATTCAGGGACATCTATTTATAACCACTTTTGAAGATATAGCCGTTGGAGCCTCTTAGTAGCCGTTGTGAGAGAATGAAAAATTATGTTTTAAATGATGTCACCTTGTACAACGTGCATTGTATCTCCTTTTACGTGCGTTGTACTTTGTACCATTGAGTTCTACGTGACTTGAAAGCAATTCAACGCGCCTTGCAAGAACTCCAGTAGTCACAGCCTTGAATGGATTGTCATTAATGTATGTTGTACCACCTTCAACATGTGTTGATCATAACTCATCATGACTTGTGGCTTTCTCAATGTGCGTTGTTCTTCGATCAAGAATACGCTCAATCACCCAGTGATTCTTCAACGTGTGTTGCACACTTTGCAATGTGCGTTGTCGACTTAATTTCAAGATCGCACATTTAATCCACCTCAGCGTTTCAGAGGATATTCAAATTCAAATCCTGATGAGCGTATTGGTTTTGTCCTCATTCGACCCCATCAACGTTCGTTGAGAATTTCTTCAAAGGTTGCACCTTTTACTCTACAACGCGCCTTGTATCATTCAACAGCTCTAATAACGTGCGTTGAACTTTGTGTAACGTGGGTTAATGATCATCTAATACTTTGCACTTCTAGAATGGATGATCTATGCGCCTTGTATCGAGTGTAACACGCCTTAATGCCATTTTCATCATGATCAACGTGACTTGCATAGGCATAACATGCTTTGTATCAAGATATCAGCAAGTCTGCAACTTAGCACATCTTTCATGGATGTTTTGCAATCATCATCATCAAAACCGAAGTCAACATCACCTAAATAACATGTCTTAATGCTGTTTTACATAAAAGAATTGACAGTGTCAAATCTGATTCATGCAAAACGCAAGAAGCAAAAAATGGTATCAATGACTTTAAAGGGAAATTTTGAGAGAGTGGTTTGGATTGGAGACAACAAATAAGTGATCTGACTATGTATATAAATTGTGCATGAACAAGTTGTGGTGGAAAGAAAAGCACATGAATAAGAGCATCAAATAAAACAATTGATTATAGTAAGAGCTGGAACCTCATCATGATCACCTAATTGAAAGTCCTCGAACATGAGCATGACGAAGATGATTGTCATGACCCGTTTTCGGACCATGACCAACGTACGAGGCGAACCGTCTGTGGAAGCCCAGCCCATCTCGTACAAGCCTAAAAATCAGACAACTACCAAAATTGATATTATTGACTGGCTTATTAGTCATATTAAAACATTATGAATATATTAAGTTTTAGAAAAATAATATCCCGAATATCAAAACATAGTTATTGTACCAAAGTAATGAATAAATAGTTTTAAGTAAAACCGTTAAACAATATGTATATCAGATACAAAACCACAACCTATTACCCGGTGTGGAGCATCTAACATCACAAAACTCGAGCTCGAACAATAGGGAACTCAATGCTAACAAGAGCACCTAATTGAGTGTGGAAGATCAAACGACCGGTATCAAGAACACCTGAAAGATGAAGTAAAAATAAACAAGGAAAAAGAAGGGATGAGAATTCAGTGAGGGATAACACTCCAGATCGCCTTATACGTGCCTCACAAAGACCGTTTTGAAAACGATTCAAAATACCACATGCAAATATAAAAGTATACATGTATACACACTATGTACAGAATAGTAGTTCTGAAATTCATTTTGAGATCTTTCGCAAACAAGACAAACAACAACTGTCATACGAATTAAATAACAAATTGAATTGGATATAAATAAATTTTTAATTTCCAAAACTTGGAGTACCTATAATATTTACCTTTTAAAACATTTATCGAAATTCATATTTATTTTTCTAAAATATTTTTAGACAGAAATTCCATAAATATTTGCAGAAAAAATTCCATATATATTTTCATATATAAATTCCATAAATATTTTTAGAGATAAATTCCATAAACATTTTCAGACAAAAATTTCATAAATATTTTCAGAGTATAGCTTCAAAACTCAATTGGACCAGAACAGACAGAATAATAATGTGGACTTCGCCAGCAAACAGAATAGAGCATGTATCTAGCCAGATACACGGTCACCCCTTTACCCTGATAACTAAGGTCTTGACAGAGTATTGATATACTAAAGGTTATGTATCTCGTAGTTAGGTGTCCCATATTAGAATGTTTTGCCAAAAACATATTGAAATATTTATTCAAAAATATTCAAAGTACTAAACAGAGTATCTATATAAAAATACAATCACTTTCAGACAGAATGTTTACTACAAAAAATCTATCTATTTACTTCAGAATAGAATACTTATCGTAGAAAATATATTTATTTCAGAAAAAATTATTTGTCTCAAAAAATATTCTTAAATCCATAAAGAACAATTTCTACAGAATATACCTTGAAATCCATAACAGAATGTTTGTTACCGAAATTATAATAAATATTAAAAAATAATATTTATTTTCAAAAACTATCAAAATTCCCAGATAAATTTAATTTCCACAACAGAGATTTTGACGTAAATCAAATTTTTAGGATTTTCTATTCTTTATTTATTTCAGATTACATGCCAAGTCTAGACATATCAAAAATATATAATTTTAGAAGACAAAACCTATGTGTCTGAAGCTGTCATCTACTCACCTGGATATCCAAGCTGAATGACTCAGTCACGCACCACTGGTGGTTGGCTGAACTCGCTAACACGAACAAGAAACTAAAATAGTTATCAAAGCAGAATCAAAAATATGATACTGATACTGTGGCGGTACCAAAATGCAGGATAATGCAAATGTAGACATTGACCCTGAGAAACATATTTCGAATGAAGATCTAATGCTCTCGACTCAAAAATCGAACATCTTGTAAAATTATAGTTTAGTCACTCATCTTACACCAAATTATACTTTAGTCCCCGAGACATAGAAAAATTAAAGATTGGTCCCCGAACATTTCAGAAATTATAAGTCAATCGTCAATCTTTGTAAAATTATTAATCAATCCTCCAAAAAAAATTCTTTTTATTTGAGACCTCTAATTGCTTGAAACATTGCAAATTAGTCCCCAAGGCAAAATATTCCAAAAATACTCTAACAATTCCTACATCCCGTAATCAATCGCTCAAAATCATCTGATGTCACTCTAACTTCTCAATCTAATCATCATCATCATCAACCAACATTTAAAATAATTTCTCACCACAATATTCAACAAATAATCCATAATAAATTACCAAAAATCTGAAATCCTTCAAACCTCATCTTACCCATTCAATATATGTCCCAAATTGTCGAATTTCATTGCTGGAACGGAAGGAGGAGTTGTTGGAAAGCCGTCGGTCGGTCACCGTAAAGTCTATGACCGACCGATCACTGGAAATGAACAGCCAACCCAGATCAGTATATCTCCATGAGGTGAATCCAATGGCGGTAACCTTACGTCCTAACTCCTCTCCGTTCGCCGAAAATCATCCAAAAATTGTTCGGATTTCCTCCCTCGATGCCGCCGAATTCTGGTGATTTCACTATCCTTCATCGGTCTTAAATAAAAGAGCATGTCGCCAGGAACACAGAGCAACTTACGGTTCATCAATGGGATGCCTAGAATTTGAGTTATGAATTTTTGAAGTATTTCTTCCTTTTTCCTCTCTTTTCTTCTTCTTCTTCTTCTTCTTCTTCTTCTTCTTCTTCTTCTTCTTCTTCTTCTCTCTCTCTCTCTCCTCTTTTCTCTTTCCTTCTTCCCATTTTCTATCGGCCTCAAACCCTCATATATGTACCTTTTTTTCATCTTTTCCTTTTTTTTTTTCTATTTGCAATCATAACCCCACTTTCCTTGTATTTTACAAAAGTCACCACAACATGCATCAAGTCACCAAAATTTTATTCATCACTGCTGTGATTTATTCATATATGCTCAAATGCAAAATTTTTGTTTTTTTAAAATAATCCAATATTTGAAATAAATTCAGAGTGCTACAATGATGATCTTTACGAAGTGGATTTGAAATGACGAACTTCCTAAGGAACTCCACTCGACGAGCTGGTGAACTTCCTAAGGAGGTGAACTTCCCGAAGAGATGAACTTCTTGAGGATATGGCGAACTCCACGAGGTGAGGTCAAGATGTTGAACCTCACGAGGAGGTGAACTTCCCAAGGAGATGACGAACTCTATGAGGTGAGGTCAAGATGTTGAACCTCACGAGAAAGTGAACTTTATGAGTGGACTCCACAAGGCGAGTTAGTGATGAAGGACTCTGCGAATTGGTGAGCTCGACATGGCGAGTCGGTGAACTCTATGAGCTCGACGAGGCCATGAGCCACGAAACAATGATCCACAGACCAGGAATTGCAAACCATCAGGATGCGCCGAATGCCCACCTAGTGGTGAGGGTGAAGTCTTCTAAGAGGCAACTCCTTAACACATACTAGATAGTAGGGATGAAGTCCTCCAAGAGGCAGCTCTTGAACACCCACTCAATAGTAGGGGTGAAGTCCTCTAAGAGGCAACTCCTGAACACCCACTCAGTAGTAGGGGTGAAGTCCTCCAAGAGGTGGCTCTTGAATGCCCACGTGGTGGTGGGGTTGGTAGCAACGACAAGTAGTATGGTCCATGACAGCAACGACAAGTGGTATAGTCCACAACAGCAACGGAAAGTGGTCTTGTCCACAACATCAATGATAGGTAGTTTGGTCCACGACACCAACGGCAGGTGGCCTGGTCCACAACAACAACGACGACAAGTGGTCTGGTTCTAACAGTACAAGTCCTCTAGAACATCTCGAACAACGTGTCGGCTCTTGATCACCTCAAACCTTGAACAACGTGTCGACTCTTGGACACTTCGAATAACGTGTCAGCCCTCGAACACCTCGAACCTCTAATGTATCAACCCTCGAACACCTTGAACGACTCGTCATCTCTTGAACATCTCAAAAAAGAGTAGCCTGTAAAAAAAGAGAAAAGAAAAAAAAGTGTTGTGAAAACAAAAAAAAAAGGAATGAAAGAAAGAAACAAAAACAGAGCATGAGAAACAAGTCGTCCTTCTAAATGCAAAATGGCGTGTCACTTGGCGTTCCCATAAAAATGGTTGGTCGTCTGGAGTTGCGGAATATCGATCGTCTGTTGTGGTATGCGAACGCCATGTCGTCGTTGTGGAGTGGCGGATGCTTGGTCGTCTCGAATTGCGAACTATTGGATATCTCGCGGGCTCTGCGAATGGCATGCCGTCCTCGGCAAGAACGGTCGATCATCTGTTGTGTCTCATAAACGAAAGCGACACATCATTTTGCTTCTCTTCTTCGCCGTTCATATGCACCAACACACACATGGTTCAGGCTTAAACACACCAATGCCCAGGGTTTCAAGTTTCAACAAGGTGTTGCCGCCGCCAAACGATACCAGTCCGACCAAAGCAATTTCGGCGCCATTTGAAGACAACACCGCCGACGCCCAATGTAACACAACTAGAACTGGCGTTTAAAAAAAAAAAAAAAAGACCAAAGAAGAAAGAAAAGCATGAGAACAAGGAGAGCTGTAAGAAGAAGAAAAAACAAAACAGCGAATAAAGAGGAGTAAATAAGGCAGAAAAGGCTCAGAAGCTTGATTTGGTAGTGAAAACAAAATTGGAAGGAGATTGGATTCAAATCTGGAAGGAAGGGCAGCAAAATACGAAGAAAAAATCAAATTGGAAATGTTCCAGTATAGGAATTGATCTGATTATGCAAGAAGGAAAGGAAACAAATAAAAGTTAGAGAGCCAAAATGGGGAAGAAAAGGAAAATAGGAGGGAAGAATTGGATGTGGAAATTAATTGATAAGGTCTTGATTTTTGGAAGTATCTCAGTTCAAAATAAGATCTTGAATTAGACGTGGAGATTTACAGGAAAAAGCTAAGCAAGTCCATGATTTGGCGATAAAAATCAGTCAAGAATAGCAACTGATTGTTGAGTGTCAACGTATCAGGAAGAATGGAGCAAATCAAGCAAATTGCAATTTGAATAGGATTGTCAAATTGATCCAAAATAGGAAAGGAAATAATCGGGAAAGTCAAATCTGAAAATGAAAAAAAAAAAAGGGAGAAGAAAAAGGAAAGAAATCATGAAGGAAAATTAAGACAGTGACGGTCCCGAGACATGAATTGAGTCAACTCAGTGCACGCGGGAATAATCAGATTCAATCCTCAATTCCTCTTTAATTGATGAAATAAGTCCCCGCGACAAGACTTTATCTTCTAAAGGTCCCCATCAGCCTTTAAAATTTCAAAAAATTTCATTGCAGTCCTTTAAATCAAGCAGACGCCATGAATGGTCCCAACTACCATAGTCCATCAATGACAAAAAGAAAATCGGTCGCTAAAGTGGAGCTCGACCATAAATAGCATTTTACTCTTATCTCCGGGACATCCGAAGATAAGAGTATGGAGCAATTGATGAGACATGAAATAAAAATCTCATTAAATCTATTCAATTCTGAGTTGTAACAGATCGCTATCAATGAGAATTACTGATAGACATTACAATACTCAGTCATTAACCACAACTCTAAAAAAAGACATGAGGAACATTACTCAAGTTATACTCCATTCTCTACTCCAACTGATACTCTACCAAAATTTCTACTGACTTGAGCGTCGGAGACTCCCCCGAGGAGCATCTAGGACTCTTTGTGTTCTGTGTTTTCAGGTCTCGAGGCGATGTTCACGATTCTCAAGTGTTTAAGTGTTTTAGTTTTCTTATTCTTGTTGTTCATTTTTCGTGGCAACAACAAGTGTACATTAAAGTTATTTTTAAATAAATTTTGTTATTCTGATGTAATTCTTAGTTGAGCAATGAAATTATTTTACTTCAAAAAGAAACTTTTGTTGTGGTGAAAAAGCAATTAATGAATTTATTTTTTTAAGTAAAAGAGAAGAGTACGGTTCAAAAAAGACAATAAAACAATTTCGAGGACTGAATACAGAGTTAGACCATAACACAGAGGCCTTCGAGTTATTTCCTTCTAATAAAAGGGTATGTCCTTTTTTTCCAAGAAACCCTAACCACTTAAATCTCACGGATCCCAACCGGTTTAATCTCTAAATTGCAGCCCTCCTTCCTGGAAGTTCTCTCGTCTCTAGGGTTTTATAGAGAAGAAGGGTAACCAAGGTTTTTGCATCTCCTCTTTGGGTTTTCTTCTGTTGATTTTATTCGGTTTCATTTATTGTTGTATCGATTTCATTTATGGTTGCATATTTTTCAGGTTCTTTCAGTTTTTTCAATCCTAGACCTCTTGGTAAGTTCCGAATATTTTATGTATAGATCGATACATATGCTGTGTTATGAGCATGCAACTGTAGCTCACTTTCAATTTATATATTAAGGTGGTGAATTCAAGACGGAACAACATATTATTAGGTGGTTTAAGAAACGAGGTGTTGAGGATGTCGGTCGGGTTTGGATTGATCCCAAACCCAAAGACTATATAAACATGAAGAATTGCCAGACGGTACTTGAAGCATATGCACGAGTATTTCCTCTTCGAAAAATTCTTGGCTAGTATAACTTTTGTCATACACCAAACCAATAAGAAGAGATAATTTTCATTGAAAATGTAGCCAGAGTGGGTCCAGATGAAAATTTTTCTCTTCTTATTGACTTAATGTATGACAAAAGCTATACACTAAGTGTAGCCAAGATTTTTCCTTTAATAGATTATATATAATCTACACTAAACAAGCATCCTCATGTACTTCGTTTGTTCTTTTTTTTTTTTTCTGAGTTTGTTTAGTAATTTAAGAAAAAGACTAAAATGAGGTGTGTATTTTTGCTTTTATCCTTATTGCATGGTAAATAAATGTTGCTCATGTATTGGTGAGTTACAACTCATAATACTTATTTTCGTATCTATAATACCACTTTTTTTTTTCAAATTCGAAAGAAAGAAATAAGGTAGAGTTAAAGACAAGCCAAAGTAAACGACCATCAGGTTCAAACAGAAAACAGAACAGAACATGGAACTTAACATTACTTGGAAGATCCCTCACTGGAAGGTGGTTTGATTTTAATACCACAGTTTATATATATCCTACGAAGATGAAAGCCATGTTTACGCCACCCCTCGCAACAATTCCCTGATACCCTACAAGAAAAGAAAACAGCAGAAAGATCAAATTAATTGAATTACTAGGGTACAAGATTTTACACTATTCAGAAAGTGGTATTCTAGGTATCGACTATCTTATAAATTACTCACTCGGCAAATGGCTGAACAACTAAAAAGCCTGTGAGGCCTGGCTATATACAAAATGCATACATGATTTCAATTTTCTTTTCATGACCCAAAATGCAAATGCATGCTAATGTGAACTAATAATCTAAAAAATTTTGCATTGGGAAATATGATACGATTTTACTCCAAACAGGAAATTGCTGAAGAGGAAGGGAAATTCTTGGCTACACAAGCCATACAAGTGTAGCCAAGAATTTTCCTCTATTAAATCTATGCTTAGAAACCGTATTGTTCTCTCCACTTTTTCACCCTTTAATCTATTTAACTTTATTAAAATCTATCTAATTTGTTTCAAACAAATACTCTTATAATAAGAGCATATTTGATACCACTATCATTTACCATTTACCATTTATTTTTTAAAAAATATTATTTTCTCTACTTCTTTACTACTCTTTCTGCTCCATTTTAATAGATAATTTTTTATTGTTAGTATCATAAATTATAGACACTTTTGTTGTCTTGCCACTAATTAAATCATATAATTACAATACTATTCCTATAATTAATGCTCAGTCAAATTGAACAAGACTTTCACACTCAGAGGAATATTCTCACTCACAAACTCAAGCTCAAACAAAACATTTGAATGGCATTTGGGATTTGTCTTTTTTGTTTGTTCACACAGATAAATATCATTTCTTTGATAAATGCCTCTTCGGGGATAGAGATTAATTTGTAATTCATGCCGTTTCAATGGATTCTTCACTTTTTTGTTTCATATTCATGTATGATTACGTCTCTTTTTTGGGAAATCAATCATCACCATTTTCCTAATTCCACAAACTTCCTTCAATTTTTCAAGAAATTTATCCTAAAAATCATGCGCATCCTAACTAATATTCTTTTTTTCAATTTACAAACTCATGAGAATTAAAATCTTAATGAGTATTTTTTTCTCTAGTAATAAATAATCCACTGAGAGCTAGCCAACATATTAACTTTCAACCTAGCATCGTATTAGTTAGTTTTATGTCCTAATTGTAACACTGAGTATGCTCCTTGGAAATTACTGTAAACTGGTTAAGAGTATGGAGATATGAAAAAAGTCTATACATGCATGTATGGTAGTGACGATGAAGATAGCGTCTTAATCAGTGGGAGTCGCTATCCTTCTCCAAATAATATTGGAAGTAGCGCAATGCAGGACCATGGCTAATACCAAAACAAACAAATCTAAAAAAGTCTTCTTCAAGGCCTATGAACTGTTTCCTGCAAACCCAGTTTGTTTGGTGTGGTTAGGTTTATGTACAATACAATTCAAATCAGATAAGAGTAAGGAATTTATCAGGTGTTCATATCAGCAATCGTTTCTGAAAAAGTAAGAAAATGTGAAAATATTCTACATACTTTTTTATTATATGTTCTCATTAAAACAGAAGCACATATATATAC
>CAODLS010238171.1:0-11286 GCA_948243855.1 Flueggea neowawraea
ATATATATATATATATATATGAGGCATTGTTTTATCTCATTATTATTCATGTGCATGTTTAATTGGATAAAACATCCATCAATAGTGATCCTGCTTAAGTTATCAAATATGTGATTTGGATAGTAAAACTTTGAAGTATAAAAGAATATTATTCTAAATATCTCTAGTCGATTATTGTCATAGGAATGACAATAAACCAAGACTAGTATGTACTCTGTGAGATGATAATATTTTACTAGTCATATGATATGAGATATCAATCAAAGAACATATAACATGTTGGAGAACAGTGTTTTGGATCGATCCGCTTATGAGAATGTTATATGGTTGAAAGGTCATAAGTATTTCTCATACAACGCTTATACTTGAATCCCTTGTTTTAGCATACAACTGCTCTGCATTTTTTATTACCAGTGAGGCGTCTATTGGTTAGTGATGCCCTTTTTTTTGGGCTCTTCTTTTGTTTATCTAGAGCTTCACACCGGTATGCTGTTGGTTTACGGGATTGCCACTTTGGCTTTTGTTGTGTTTATACTGATGCTATTTTGACATATCTATTTAGATATATGTATATTTGATTTCATATAAACTTATTTTATATCTCGTTTGTTTTTTGATAATTAAATGTTTCAATAAACATTTTGGTAAATAAATAATTGGGAGGTATGTTCTCATAATTTTGTCGGGCTTCCACAAACGGTTCACCTCGTACGCCAGTCTCGACCCAATTTTACGTCGTGACAAAGGTGGTATTAGAGGCGTCTGTCTACACCTACAGACTCAAGGCAAGTGCACCTATCAACTGTAGTATGTGGACTTGAGTACTGAGTGTCGAATGCCACAGAGACTGCGATTACTAGTTACTCGCTTTCACTTTGTTATCTAACCAACAAATTAATGTTTTGTACAATAAAAATAAAGGAACCCAACTTGAGAACAAACACAAGAAAATGAATAGAATAGAGACAGGGAAACGACACCTAGATATTGAGTCCCCCTTGACCGAACTAAATGACAATGGCTCGTTATTGAAACAATTATTCAGGTAATTGGACTGCCGAAATTCCTACGATCTGTTAACCTCTCTCTCGAGTTAGAAAACATCTAACACCTAGGTTGATTAAACGGAATCTCTTCCTAATTGAAACCCCTATCGTTGCTTTATTGATTCGTGAATTTCACTATTAGGTTTGACCATAATATGGAGGATTTATGTCGACCTATCTCTAGGTTTTCATGTAACTCCTCTCAATTATGAATGATCTATCACACATAGAATATTTTGATTACTCATAAAAGAATCAATATTGGAATCAAAAGACTAGAAATAATCAATTCACCTATTGAACAATATAAATCATAATTGAGTCTCAATTCCATAAATAAGGTGAATGAATAACAAAACCCAACAATCACATAGTCAATCTAGGGTTCATAGTATCTAGGCACACAAAGAATTTAGTTCATAATTATTGGAAGATAGACAAAAAGATACAAAGGAAAACTAGAGAGGAAAGAAAACCCCATGATGAATCCTTCATACTTCGCGAATTTCCTTCGATCTTGATGCGGGTTGTGTTCTCCTTTCGTTCCCACGTCCTCTGACCGCAAACTGTATTTTTCTGTCACAACATCGACTCCCCCAATTGGTGTTCCAAAATCCACCTAAATAACACGTATTATGTTCTCTGGGGCAAGACATGATCATGTCTTAACCTTGTTGTCAGTGTCCTTGAAAATTTACACAAATCCGTATTTTTGGCATGACATGGCCACGGGATTTTTGTCCCTATCTTGGAAGTTTTATCCATGTTTTCAAGCTCCAGATCGTGTCTTCACTCAAAAGGTGAGAAACGTGTCATTCTTGCTTCGTTTGGGCTCGTTCTTGCTCCATTTCATTAAATCATCATCAATCAACCTAGAAAACACAATTCAAACCATAAAAGTACCAAAAAATATGATAAAAGCTCAATTTATAGTAAAAATATAATATAATCAAAGAGTGCAACACATATAAATAAGCGTTTATCAAACTACCCCACACTTAAGCTTTTGCTTGTCCTCAAGCAAATAAAGAAGCAAGATAAAGGGAACAAAACATTTTAACCAACCTCTTAATGAAATGGCATAGGACTTGACATTACGTGCTAACAAAAATAAATTAGATAATGGAGAATCTAGACTATGCATAGGGTACTAGTTGACTCGAATTGACTCCCCGAAGCACACACAAGTCAAGCTCGATAGCCAAATTAACCGATTTGATTCGACTGCCCCTCTAACTCATTAATACAGTTAACATATGTGACATTTAGCATTTCGTGAAACAATTAAAATGAAATTTTTACACTTATATAGATTCAACCATCTCAATGACTTGCATTGCTACAAACACAGTCAGTAAATGTCAAGTTTGACTTATGCTTCTTTCACACTTATTTCGGTTTCCACCATAAAGGATAGTCTATTAGATGTGAAAACCGTTCATTTGTGATGAGTGTTATTGATTATTAAGACAATCTCTCGTGGCAGTGCTTTGCATACTCATGTCCAAAGACAACGGAGTAGGTGTCCAAACCCATTTACTTGTCCCGATTTAGGTTCAAGCAAGTCAAGAGCAACGCCTTTTTATTCATTCATGCATTCAATAATTATGCCAAATTCAACCAAAGTTAACCATTGCATTATAAAACAAGTCATACAGGTGGAAAAGCCAAAACGGGAAATTTCATGACAAGCTACAAACTAGTGCGGATTCAGATATGCAATTCTAACCTCCCAGTAACAGATGGATACTAAAGATTCTCAACTATTCAACCTATTTACATCAACAAAAAACATGCATCCCACAGCCATAATATCAAGAACTTGATCAAAAATTTTTAAACCCCCTACCCCACACTTAAACTGTGCATTGTCCCAAATGCACAAAATGAAACAAGCACATCACTAGGATAACAAGGGGAAAGAAAATAATGCACAAGAGTTTCGAAATTACCTAAAACAAGTTGATCATGATGATTGGCGATTGATCCTTGCAAGCGGCGGTGGGCCTCGTAAAAGAACATCAACAAAAAAAGACAGATGAAAAAAAAAAAAAAAAGAAAACATCATGTGCCCTTGAATCTAGCATTCAATTGCATAATAAAACATAACCTCAGAGTGTTTAAGTGTTAGAAAATGAAAAGGAAATGTGGTGGAAGCAATTGAGGGCGTGGGTATGAAGTATGAAGACAAAAAGGATCAAGTTGAATGCAAAAAGAGTGAGACACGGCCAAAACATTAAAGACATAGTCTAGACCCTTCAAGATAGGGACAGAACACTCGAGGCTGTGTTTTGAAGCTTCTGGACCACGTTCGGTGGCCACGGCCGTGTTTTGGGCAGTGTAATCCACTGTTTCGCTCGAAAACGTACCTCTTTTGATCTTCTAGCTCCCCAACTCTCTTACCTCATGTTTGGACGGCCCAGAGTGGCTCCAATGGCCCCAAAGACTCGTCTTTAGCACCTATAAAAACCTCAATTAAAAAAACATTTGCATTTTGCTCAACTGTAGCACAAAAACACCATCAAACATCAATCGAACCTAAAAAGTTAGACACATCAAAACATATAAACTAAAACAACAGTTCCAAAAAACTAAATGAAAAATCAAATGAAATTTTCAAATATTTGGTTGCCTCCCAAGAAGCACTTATTGAACGTCATAAGTCGGACGTTGGTGGGTGAGACCTATCAAGGGGGCTTGTACGTAGCATTTGCACCAACATCACACTTTAGCACATTACACTGATTCACCGCCTTGTTCTTAACATGCCATATGAAATGACATGTTGTCTTAGGGTCGACCTTTGGGTGCAACATCTCAAGCATGTCCTTCATCACTTTACGCCCCCGAGTCTTGCGTCTATTCTTCTTGATTCTAGGCACCGTTTCTTGAATCTTAGGTGCATCAATTGGATTTTTCTTATTTGGCAGTTGCACCACATCATATAAAACAACTTTTTTTTTGTGTAATGTGAGTAAGAGTGGTGTTTAACCTTGGAGTCTTTAATTTCAACATGCTTAGTCCTAACTCTAAGAGTTAACACCCGATCATACACATTAACAATGGACCTAGAAGTAGATAAGATTGCCGTCCTAAGATCAAAGGCGTTTCCAGATTACATATCATGTCAAGGATCATAAAATCAACAGGAAATGTCAAATCTCCTACCCTAACCAAAAAATTCTCTATGATACCTGTAGGATGCACAACAGATTTATCAGCTAATTGCACAGACACCCTAGTCGGTGTGGGTTCTCCTAAGTCCAATTGTTCAAACAAGTCATGTGACATCATATTAACACTAGCACCTAAGTCAGCTAATGCATCATCAATGTCTAAACTACCAATAGTAAGAGGGATAAAGAAACTCCCTGGGTCTTTTAGCTTCGCCGATAGTTCGGTTGATGTCGAATGTGGCACGACCTCCTCTTCCTTCTTTTCAACCCCAACAAAGGGTGGTGATTGTTCTGGTTTGACAGTTGGCCTCTCATTAACACAATATGTAAATTCATTTGCTACCTCCTAAGCAATACCGCAGGATATGGAATTTGAGGCTTGTACTCTCGGAGCACCTTCTTTAGCTCGACCTTAGGTTCCTCCACCTTGTGATCATCTATTCCACCAACAAAAATAGTATGTACTTGCTCCTTAGGATTTGTTTCAGTGTCAGTTAGTTAGGAGCCCAGTTTTCTTTTAGATAAAAATTGGGCTATTTGACCAATTTGATTATCCATGTTGTGGAGAGATGCTTCCTAATTTTGAAACAACGTCTGATGATATGACAAGGTTGACTCAATGTGTGTAAACCTCTTTTCAGAAGCTTTAATGTATTTGGTCATCAACTCCTTAAAATTTGGTTTCACTGGCTGTTGTGGCTGCTAAAACCCAGGTGGTTGCTTCTGTCTTTGCTGATTCTGACCTTCCCATGAGAAGTTCGATTGATTCCTCCACCCTAAATTATAAGTGTTATTGTAGGGGTTGTTCTAAGGATTGTTCCCATGACCCATCTAATTCACCTGTCCCACACAATTATGGGTCCCTTGGCCCTCAATCATCTCACCACTCCTTACCTGAGCTGCTTATTGTGCCACGAAAAATCCATCAATATTCTTGCTCAAATCCTCAAGCTAAATAGCCAAAGTTGTTACTGCATCCACATCATATACCCCTGCTGACTTACTTGCCTTAGAACGTGTTATGTGCCACTGATAATTGTTCATAGCCATCTCCTCTATCAGATCCTGAGCAGCCTTGGGTGTCTTGTTATTCAATGTACCCACAACTGCAACATCAATTGTTTGTCTAGTACTGTGGTTCAAACCATTATAAAAATTCTGAACCTGCAGCCATGTTGGTAACCCATGATGTGGGCATCTCCTGAATAACTCCTGAAACCTCTTCCAAGTATCATTGAGAGATTCTGACTCAAGTTGTGCATAGGAAGAGATGTTGTTCCTATGCTTGGCAGTCTTGGCAGGTGGAAAGTATTTCATCAAAAACTTTCCTTCCATATGATCCCAAGTAGTAATCGAACCCCTTGGCAAAGAATTAAGCCATTGATTTGCTCTAGCTCTGAGTGAGAATGAAAAAGGACTCAACCTTATGGCATCATTAGTGGCCCCATTGATCTTGAGCATGTCACATATCTCCAAAAAGTTGGACAAATGAGCATTTGGGTCCTCATCCTGTAACCTATCAAACTGCACAAACTGTTGCACTATCTGAATAATATTCGACTTTATCTCAAAATTATTGGCTCTAATAGCTGGTCTCACAATGCTAGACTCAGTCCCTATCAAATTTGGTTTAGCATAATCTGACATCGTCATAGGCTGAAAAATTAGATTTCCCTGAACAAAGGTTGTTCTCTCTGAGCCCGATCATTACCCTCCATTACTGCTTCTCTTTCTCTGCCGATCTCCTGTTCCCTTTGTCTAAGTCTATTTCTAAGATTCTGTAGTGTTGTTCTCTCAAATTCAAGATCTGTGTCAATCAATTCAGAGGGATTCCCTTGGGTCATACACTAATAGAAACCTAAAAGGCAACAAACACAGACAAACCAAGCGTAATTCCAAAAATAAAGATAAAAGAACAACAATAGAAAATACGAAGATAACAAAATAATTAAACAAAAGAAAACAAATAGAAACAAGAAAAATAAATGGCTAAATTAACAAAGATTAAGCTTTCCTAATATCCTAGTCATAGGCAACGGCTCAAAAAACTTGGTAGCGTCCGTCTACACCCACAAACTCAAAGCAAGTGCACCTATCGACTATAGTATGTGGACTTCAGTACCAAGTGTTGTATCCCACACTAGTTACTCGCTTTCACTTTGTTATCTAACCTGTTAGAATTGTGCCCTAGTCCAATCATTGATGTACATTGTCATTCAATTATTTAATAAAGAGGCATTTCATTTCTATGAAATATAATATGTTTTATGAAGATAAAACTCCATGAATGATTTGTTCTTCCTTATGCCATCAAGCGCGTGACTTGATAGTAAAACCATAAGGATAAAAACAAATACTATTCTAAACGTCTCTAATCGATCATTATCATGAGAATGATGATGAATTAAGATTAGTATGTTACTAAGTGGATAATCACATTTTACTAATTATGGATATGAGATATCAACTTAGAACATAGATACATGTTGGGGAACATGTATTGGACTGGCCTGCTATAAAAGTACTTCATGGATCGTTGTCACAAAGTAGCTTTCATACAGTGGTGATGTTTGAGTCCTCTAACTGAAACTCGCTATCGACTCCTACATGAGGAATCACATGTTTTGACTTAGTCAAACGTTATCCGTAACATGGTAACAATAAAGGCTATGATTGGATATGTCATCAATCATGTAAAGAAGAGATAGTGAGAGTGTTGAATTTGTTCGTTTTATAAATGAAACTCAAGTTTGGTCCCAATATGAAGAATGGAATGGCAATCCTAGAGGGGGGTGAATTGGATTTTTAGCAAGTTAAAAGCTTTGTTGAAAATCCTTTACAAATAAAGTAAATAACAAAGTTCTTTTAAATCGAAATCAAAGTCAAATGTTTAAACTTTAAGGATCCAATCCACTCACTCAATAATAAATCAAATGCAAATGTAAATCAAATAAAGAAAGTAAAGGAGAGTAAGCGAAAAAGAAATCAAAGCCCGATGTTTATAGTGGTTCGATCCTCTTGACCTACATCCACTCCTCTAGATTCACTAGAGAGTTCAATCAATTATCTCCTCACTTTCGGGTGGAGGAAAACCGTTTACAACACTTATTTTTGTGGGATATACAAACAAACCGTTACACCTTGTTTTTGTGGGCTCTAAAAGAAAAACGTTCACCTAGTTTTTACGGGCTGAAGTAGAAAATCATAACCACTTGTTTCAGGACAAAACAAGCAAACCACACCTTTAGTTTTTACGGGATCTACTAGAAAACCATTCACTAGTTTTTGCGGGATCAACTAGGAAACCAAAAGTCTAATTTTGTAAGGCTCATTAGAAAAACCTTTCTACCCCAAGCAAACAACCTTGCTTGTTACAAATTAACCCAAAGATATTGCAAACTGTAAGCTCACTCAAACCCAGAAATATATGCAAGTATAATAGCTCAAATGGGTTATAAAGGTAGAGAAGAGAGTTAGAGTGAATAATAATTCTTAGCAATGGTATCTCTTTTTTCTCTTCTATTTTGGGACGTCTATTTATAGCCACTTGAAAGAATATAGCAGTTGTAGAATAGATCCAAATATTGTACAATGCCGACATTGGATACTATATGCATAGTACCATATACTGTGTGCGTAGTATGATTCCACCAGCATACTGTGTGCATAGTATCAATATTGTGTGCATAGTACCACCTTCTATGTGCATTGCCTTGATATCCAGAATGTGCAATTTTCAACCAGTGGCTTGCTACGTGCGTTGCACTTTTGTTCTATGTACGTAGACGTCTGATCAAAGTCTGCACCTTTGATTTTGCATGTGATTTGTGTCAGGGAATGTCAGATATTCAAATTCAAATTCCCAATGAGCGTTTTAATTTTGTCAACTAGTCCAGCTCTCCTCATCTGACACTTTTGAATTTCCATGCTTTGTGTGTGACTCACTATTCTGATATTCTCTGAATTGATGTTAGAGAATATTTCCTTTTTGAATTTTTGACACGCTGCAAGAGATTTTGGCTTTTATTTCAGTCAAGCTTTGTCTATGTACGTTGTTCGCCTCTTCTGCATGCATAGCGTTTCTCCTCATCAGTCTTCGTCAACGTGCGTTTTACCATATGCAGTGTGCGTAGATGTATATAAGTTAGATCCAGTAGCATCAGCTTCTCGTCTATGTCCGTTCTAGGCTCTACTGTGTGCGTAGAAGCCTGTTATGCGTGCATTGACGTGCTTTGATGACTCATACGATGCTTTGTAGTTAAATATCAGCAAGTCTGCAACTTTGCATCTCTTTCATGGATGTTTTGCTTTCATCATCATCAAAACTGAACTCAATAATCTCCCTCCTTTTTGATGATGACAAAACATACATGAATTTGAACATCTATTCACCAATAACAAACAATTTGATCAAGGATTTCAGTCCTTGTCACTTGGTTAGCTCAACACAATAATATTCATGATGTTCAAAGAAAATATGATACCAATGGAAAAATAACATGCAAATTCATGTAACATTTCTCCCCCTTTTTGTATCATCAAAAAGAATAACAAAAATAAATATGCTCCCCCTATTTCAAAGAAAATATGATTAAAATTATTAAGCACACTTAGCTCCCCCTAAGTAAATGCATTTTTCAACGATATGATTTTGAAATCAAAACTCCCCCTGTATATTTCAAAATAATGCATAGAGAAGTTTAAACAAATATCTCCCCTTTTGAAAATCAATATATGCAATCAACACAGCGGTAAACAAATTCATTAAATAATCAAAAAAGTGCATAAAAATCAGAGTTGAATGACATTTTTAAGTTTAGGGAAAAGACACCACATTTTCAAGCTTCTCCTTGGCCTTGATGGTTGTTAAGCATATTCCTACAATGAAGGATCAAGTGCTTACCATTACATCGATAGCTATAGCTGATGGTGAAAGCACAACTTTATTTCCTTAACCCTTGGCAGCGTAAAGCCCCGCGTTTATCGTGCTGCAAGTGGGCTTGAGGGGCTTCGCAAGGCATATGTCAACCTCGGCAGGCTAGGCTGTCAAGCACCGATGTCGCGCCCATACGCGACATCAAATCCCTAAGGGCAATCGCTGACTCAACAATTAGCCCCCCAGAGACACCTAGGGGATTCGAACCTGCAACCCCACTCTGATACCAAATGAAGGATCAAGCACTTACCGTTAAACCAAAAGCTATAGCTAATGGTGAAGGCGCAACTTTATTTCCTTAACCCATGGTTGCACAAAGCCCCGCCTCTATCGCGCTGTGGGTGGGCCGGAGGGGCTTCGTAAGGCATATGTGCACCTTGGCAAGCTGGGCTATCAAGCACCGATGCCGCGCCCATACGCAACAGCGAATCCCTAAGGGTGATCGCTGACTCAACAATAAAGAGTGATATCCATTGGCCACTTGATGAGTAGGATTGGTGGAATGTATGCATACTCAAATGAATTGATAAAGGGGTTTATCAATGTCATTCGTTATATCAATCTACTTGAGATCAATAACTATGCTAAGCAATATAAGGTTGACATGTGACTATGCCTTATGCTTAGATGAGATATCGTGTGACAAAAGGACTAAATATCAGACTGTGAAAGGTTAACTCGGATCACCGAAATCCACTCGACTTTGGGTTGCCATAATGTATTATTAGATACCGCTTATGAACTTCGGGCCCAAAGGTTTGGGACAAGGCCCATTGCGAATTTTGAGTGGGCCTATTACAAAGGGTGGTCACATACAAGAACGAATTGGATTGATTACAAAGGTTCTCTCTTTGTGGTGATTGAATTATTAAGATGATTAATTTGATTAATCAATAATAATTTAGGGTTTTATGATTGATGTGTTAAATAAGATTTAATACATGATCCATTAATGTAATGTGCTTTTAATATGAATCACAAATTATTATAGGTATATTATTATGCGTGACATAATAAATTCGGCCCATATGTTTTAATAAGGGAGTGATTTATTTAATGATAGTGTATCATGTAATTAAAAAACCATTAAAAAAACCATTAAAAAAACATTAGAAAATTTGGAATATATATCACACTCCTATGTTTTAGGAGTCATTATTCTTGTATGATAAGAATAGGAAATTTAGCACACTCCTATTTTGTAGGAACCCTAATTAGTGCACATAATTAATTATGAAGTACTTATTTTTGTGGGACAAGAAAGGCTAACACTAGTGCACCTATTTAGGGTTTCCATATGCCTATAAATAGGAGAGGCTAGGCCAAATTTATTCTATGGCAAAAGGCAAAGCCGAATTTGTGAGTGCCACTTACAAAGAGAGAAAATTATTTTGTGAGCTTTAGATTAGAGATTCTAAAAGTGTGCTAGTACACTCCACCAATCCAAGGTAAGTTCATTTGTGTGAATACCTCTAGACACGTTCGCACAAAAGCAACGTGCGTTCGAAAGGTGGTTCAAAGTTTTGAGTACTAAGAGCTACACCAACACATCATACGATCAAACGTTCAAGCTTTGGATCAAAGGTAGATCTTCTAACTTTAATCATATATTTTGATGTGCATGGGTCCTTGGTGGAATTCAAGGCTTAAAATTTTTGTTATTTCTGCTGCCCTATTTACTTATGAATGTCACAAACGAGCCATAAATTCCAACAGTGGTATCAGAGACACTTGCACCATCAACATATATGATTCTTTTATATGTGATATAAATTGATATGTTTGATATATTTGGCCTTGTTATTATATTGTTGCTATAGTTTTAGGGTTTAATTTATCAAGATAAAAATGGTTTTATATATTTAAAGGCCGAATGAATGTTGAACTTACATAGGATGTTAAGATTCACCTGGAAAGCCGATGAGGTTTTTTGTACATGTGGTTTTTATAATGATATTGTAAATGAGATGAATCATAATATGATTATGAGATTCAGGTATTAATGAGATTAATACATATTGGAGTTTTTAAAATTAGCATCTCGTTTCATGAGCAATGCGAATTATAAACCTCCCTCGCAACCGGCTTGCGAAAACTGCTTAAACACACCCAACGCTTAATCAATATA
>CAODLS010238238.1:0-10651 GCA_948243855.1 Flueggea neowawraea
GCTCCACATTTGACTACTATTGGGGTATTGGGCTACACTATTATATTTTGGAATAACTCTGATGATTTTATAACTCTATAAATATTTTGCTATATTGTATATATATATGTGGTTTTATTTCATTTATAAACGTTTTTATAAATGTTTTAATAAATATTTGATAAGTCGGGTAGAATATCTATACTTTGAAGCTTGTGCGGGATGGATCGGGCTTCCATAGATGATTCGCCTCGTACGTCGGTCACGGGCCCGACTATGGGTCGTGACAACATATATGTGAAATGAACTCCTTATTAACATCTAAGGTTGTGTTGGTGATCTTGGTAATCTTACTTAGTGAACATATAAGATGTCTTACGAGTTACAGTTATATAGAGTTTTTTTAGAATATCAATTGATTGAATATAGAAAAAAAATATTGTCATAAAAAAAAGGTTAGTTCATATAATAAATTAAGAATAATTAAAAGGGAAATAATTAAATCTACCCATTATTGCAATTGGCTTGCTTGTCTCTTACTACACAACATGATTTGCATTCATTGATTCAAACAGTCGCAACAGCGACAGCCCATCATGCCACAATCTACTCCTACTGGGTGGGCATGATGGACCACTCAGCACTATATGTGCATCCTATAAGAAATAGCCAAATTAATGATGTTCCGACTTTCTTGTTATCCACTCCTTTTCATATTGGTTGTTTCCATGGATGAGCTTTTAGATTTGGGCCCTGCCATCTTCTTTGCTTGTTAAAAGCGATATGTTTGCTTTTTTTTTTTTTTAAAAAAGAAAACATCTACTCATAAATTAACTCCGTTAAACTGACTCAATATGTAAATA
Source organism: Flueggea neowawraea (assembly GCA_948243855.1). Taxonomy (NCBI): domain Eukaryota; kingdom Viridiplantae; phylum Streptophyta; class Magnoliopsida; order Malpighiales; family Phyllanthaceae; genus Flueggea; species Flueggea neowawraea. Next base: position 843 of record CAODLS010238238.1, read on the forward strand.
TCGCTTCATTACCGCGGACTCTAAGTAAATTGATTTGACAATAAAGAGGATAACAGTCTCAACAAAAAATCATGGATTACATTAAGTGACAGTCTAAGGGCTAAGATAAGCCTAATTTAGCAAGTTAATAGACACACAATTTTGTTTCAAGGGGAACGTGAACAATCATCAAGTTTCAATCCTTGCCATCTAAAGTTCTAATATTGTCCACCAAAGCAAGTTTCTTTTCCCTCCGCTAACGCCCATCATTTACAATATCTATTACAAGCTTCACGTTTGATTCGAGGATGACATGGCATACTCTAAATTCAACGAAAACCATGCTGGATAGCTTGCAAAATAGTGGTGAAAAACAACCAATATTGGTTGAAAAAACACCAATTATAAAGCCATTACCATCTCAGTTGAGGTCATGACTTTAAGCAGTCGAACTACAATTAGAAATCATTTTTTGTTATCTTTTGGTTATTGTACCTAGATTACTGTTTATTTAAACTTTTTAGTTAGTTTGTTGCTGATTACAAGTTATCTATGTTTGATTTATTAGACCTGAAAGCATCCGCATAATAAATATGATAATAAATAATTAACAAATAATTAAATAGATGGATCAAGATCTTACTTTGATATGCACAACAGAAGAATACAAGCTGATGCATATGAACCAACCCGTTGCTGGTACCACAAACCACATATGGATTAGTGTAGGGAATGAGACATGTATTCGCAACCTAAGAGCCACAAAAAAATCTCTATGCAAGATGTATGTTATGGAAGAACGGAGAGTGTTTTGTATGTTATGCAACATTTTTTCATTTAAGGTTTCCCACTTAGCCAATATTTATACTGACTGATTAGGATTTCTCTTGACTAATCAAAAAGCCTCAATCCTAACTAATTAGGACTCTTTCCTAGTTAGGATTCTAACTAATTAGGAAGTCAAACCAAAACCCTAACCGAACCTGTTATTAAACCAATTGACAACCACCCTAATTAATACACATTAATTCGGATTTGGGTTCTACCCATAACCCGGCATGGGCAAACCCGTCTTTCTAACATCTCCCACTCGCACATGATAGGACATTGTCCATCATGACACTTGATGAAATCACATTCATCACAATTGAGATCCATTCTGCCTTACTGTAAATAGGCCGCGCGACCGGTATGCGACGAGAGCTTTACAGCGCTGTACACCTGTTAGGAATATACAATAGTTATCTAGATTGTTTCTTGCATTTAATGCTTACATAAAAGCATTTGTCCCCTTATTTGAATATGCCATTACCTTAGTCCACTTTCCACAATCACTACTTTTAGACTATATGATCTCGTGGAAGTATAATTCATGTTCACTATTATGTCTCCACATAGGAACTATAATAAGGGCCCTTATGAACCACAAAACTTTGTGAATGTGTTCAGAAAGTAGTCTTCCTCTCTTACACGATATGATCCATCATGGATTAACGTGCTTATCTAGCATGCCCCGTCTAGCCGAATCATGCATGACCTTTCGGCGACACACTAAGTTAAACACATTAACTTATACTTCATGGATGTGTTAGGAGTTTTGAGAGGAGATAGTGCAGATAACCTTTTGTTCACTGCGGGGTCTCACATTAGAGAAATTGAGATCATATTATGTAACAAGATTTCTCATCCTCATGGTCGAACTTATGCACACATGGTAAGAACATGTTTCATGGTATTCTGTCATTCCTTGAAGGAGTGCATGTTTCTAAATGTTAAATTAACACTGTGCAGAGGCTTCGGTCAAAGTATAATCAAGCATTTTACCTCAATCCACTTTTCAGTAGGACTACTTCTAGCTTTAAGAAGCAACTATGTTATACCAACAAAGGTAATCTTAGCATTCGACTACTTAGTAATCAAACATGAAACTATCATTCATGGCTTATATTACAAATTAACGAGATGATTTCATCTTGCAATTATTGCCAGGAAGCATTCATGATTATGAACATTGCTCTCGCAAACAAATTTATGTTCAAAATCTGCCTCGTCTCTGCATTTGAAAAATGATTTCTCAAGCCCAAGGTAAACACCCGTGTGAGTGGGCTACTTCTCCGTGCAACATGCTTTTGGCACAAATACTGTAAATGTTTTACTCAAAACATTCACACTTATGTATTGCTCAATATGTTAACAAATTACACATATCACATGCCACACCGACATTAAGGAGTGCATCTTCATTGTTGGCTTCTATAAGCAAATCTAGACCTCGCTTAGACTTCTTAAACTCTTAGTTCATCATCTATTCCTTATGCAACTATATCTTTTACCAAATTAATACTTGATGTCGATTTGCTCAATCCACTATGGATTTCTTGGTCCTTAGCAATCGACCGTCAATGGTCACCATAAACTATCAATGATTATCTCAAGGTAATCAGGTTTGGGTGGTATCTAAACCATTCTTTCAAAACTTCATCGCACACTGCATCTTGGCGAAGCTACACACATATCTTTACATGGTAGTTTTCACTACTCATGTGCATTTCTTACTATCTCACTAGATGGCACCACAACTAGGCAAGAATTCCCAACTAGATGTAAAACTTACTCGTGTCTACATCACATGGCCAATTAGCAACTGTGTGTCTCCTCGATTAGTAGATCCTTTCTTTAACAATACAGTGCATCAACTACAATGCATTTAAGTATCTCATATACAGTTTTTAATACCCTTTTTTCAGGTTTTCTCAACATCTACTAGCTGATAGACGTTCATTTACACATGTTTATGCTATTGAATTTATATTGTTTTGAGCATAAATCTAGTGTTTATTGTGATTTCTAGTACCTTTAGTGTTCATATTGTGTTTTCTTAGGTTAATTAATAGTGTCTTGCTAAAAGGAATTGAAAGCAAGCAAACACAGAGCTTAAGCAATGACTTCTGAAGCTTTCCAGACAAGACACATCCATTTTCTTGAAGACACAGCCGTGGGATGGCATTGGATGACCGTGGGTTTCTTTCAGACACGGGCAAAACAAGACATTAAACGGCTGTGGAAGTGACCGTTGGACACTCTGGAATGAATAAAATCAAGACATGGGCATGGCAGCTCATTCCACGACCGTGGATCTAAGACACTATCACGGACACGATCGTGTCTGTGACTATGGGCACCTCCAGACCTCAAAAAACACATGTTTCAATGCGAACAAGGACTGATCGAGGTTGGACATGACCACGTGTCTTACTCTAGATGCATTGTTTTGGATTTTTAAGGCTTGGCACAAAAACCTAAAGGGAGATTCGACATTCAGATGCAAAAACACATCAGTTTAGGGTTGGAGAACAGTGGAAACTCAAGGATAACTCAATTGGTCATCAAGATCGAAGGAATCACGTGAAGGATTGAAGGATTCATCATGGTTCTTCTTTTATCTCTAGATTCTCTTTGTACCTTATGCACCAATATGTGATGGACCTTAGATTGGCTAGTGATTGTTGGATTTTGTTATTCATTCAGTTAATTTATGGGATTGAGACTCAATTATGATTTCTATTGTTCAATTGTTGAATTGATTGTTGCTAGCCTTTCGATTCAATTACTGATTCATACATATGCAATTGAGAGATTCTGTGCGTGATAGATCATTCATAGTTGAGAGAAGTTGCATGCAAACCTAGAGATAGGTTGACATAAATCCTCCAAATTAGGGTCAAATCTAATAGTAAAATTCATAAATCAGTGTTGATGCAACGATATGGGTTTTAATTAGGAAGAGATTCCGGTTAATCAACCTAGTCGTTAGTAACTAATAATTTTAGCCTCTGAAGGATATGACACTGGGTACCCATAGGTCCACTAGCTATAGACAATAGGTACATTTGCCTTAGTCTTTAGGTGTAGACCTGATGATTACCACTAGCTAACATTTAGTTTAGCAGAAGATAGATCTTGTATATGACAAGCCATAGACTTATGGTCATCTTATACATGGAAAGATGTTCTTTTGACTATTAATTTATGTAGATAGTGTTTCTTGTATGTTCTCCCATCTTTATATTATATGTGGACATATATGCTCATCAAGAAGCTAATTTCTTGAACATGGGGTTTCCATAGGCTTGTAATGTAAATGTTCAACATCTTATTGATACCTCTCTGTCATAGAGAGGTTAACAACCTACTTGAACAATCATTGAAACTTCATTTCAAAGGACGAACCATATACATTGTCTTATAAGATGAAACCTATGGGTTGAACTATGTAGGTTTCTTCACCTAATTCTCTTTTTGAGAAAAAGAGTCTTGAGTTTTAGACTAGCCCTTATGGATAAAATCTAGCGAATGGAGGCAAATCTTATAACACAATAAGAAAGTCCACTCAACATCAATTTCTTTTATCGCACAAACCTCTTTGCGTCTATCGATGCTCTCATCGACATTGCTCTTGATCATATATCCATATACTCCAATAGGTCTTTACCTTTTGGGTAGATCTACCAGTACTTAACTTCGATCAATCTTACAAATGCCACTCACATTTCCATAGTCTTAGTCCATCACACTTTCACTGGGATGAAAGGACTTTTATAGTTCATCATTGACTTGTGGGATTGTTAAATAATCACGATCAATTCATTTATTGCCAAATGCTATTGTGAGAATTTACCACTTTTAATTATGCATTTTCAAAACTTGGCCAAAGATGTCCTACATATGTTCATTGCTACATTCAAAATGCTCCCACTAGAATTATCTTCAAAACTCGCACTCAAGCTAACAACTCCCACTAGAATTAAATTCCTTGTTCTCACAAGAACTAGGAATCTCTCTCCTTATGGAGTTAGGATCAGGAACATTTGCATTAGTCTGTGGTAGATGAGATAGATGGTTGTAGCCCAAGTATATAGGTGGTCACAATTTTCAATCACGACCTTAATCTTTCCTCATCATCTTTTTCATCTAATTTCAAAATTTCCTGCTTGGATGGAGTAATCCTGAAGGTATAGTTCCTTAATCTAATTGAATAAGTGAAAAATGTATTCAATTTATCCCAGCGTAGGAATATGTTCACATAGAATATGTCATCTGAAAACGCACTCGGTCCCAATAGGAATGGAATGACCTCCAAAAGAGGGTTGAATTGGAGTTTTAGCAAGTTAAAAACTTTGTTGAAAATCTTTTGCATCTCAAAGCAAATAACAAAGCTTTATATAAGTAAAATCAAAGTGTAAATGCGGAAGCAATAAAACCACCAATTTACAAACTAAATAATGAAAATATAAAACAATGTAATGAGAGTAAGGGAGAGAGAAAATCAAAGCCTAGTATTTATAGTGGTTCGGTCCTCTTGATCTACATCCACTCCTCTACATCCACTAAAGAGTTTAATCAACTATCTCCTCACTTCCGGGTGGAGGGAAAACATTTACAACAACTTGTTTTTGCGGGATCGACAAGCAAACTGTTACACCTTATTTTTGCGGGCTCAACAAGAAAACTGTGTCCCTAGTTTTTGCAAGTTGAACTAGTAAACAATATCCCTAGTTTTTGCAGGCTGAACTAGAAAACTATTACCACTTATTTTCAGGACAAAACAAGCAAACCAAATCCCTAGTTTTTGCTGGCTCAACTAGAAAAACGTTATCCAATAGTTTTCTAAGGCTAAATATCAACCACTCTTGTTGTTCTAAGGCTTAACAAGAAAACCTGACCACCATCAAGCAAATAACCTTGCTTGTTATAAATCAACCCAGATATGTATCAGATTTTAAGATCACACAAATCCAGAATGTGATAGCAAGTAAATATCTCAAATGGGTTATAAAGATAGAGAGGAGAGATAGAATGATTAGAAAGTCTTAGCAAGGGTATCTCTTACTTCTCTTCTGTTCGAGGACATCTATTTATAACCACTTATAAAAATATAGCCGTTGGAGCCTTGAAGTAGCTGTTGAGAGATAAAAAAAATTCTGCTCAGTAATGACGTCACCATTCACTACGTGCGTCATTGTCAATCTAAGCACGTTGTTCATTATTCCATCTGAGTTTTGCGTGTGTTGATAGCAAGTCTACCTGCATTGCCAGAACTCCAGTGGTCTCTGCTTTGAGTGGATCAACATCTACATGTGTTGCTCTTCTTCTGTGTGAGTTGTTCAGTCTTCTATGTGCGTTGTTCATCCTTCAACGCACATTGCTCTGAATTCCAGAATGAGAAATTTTCACCCAGACTTCTTCTATGTGCATAACATTGCATTCAACGTGCGTTGTCGTTCTATCAAAGTCTGCACCTCTGATTTTTCACGTGATTTATGTCAGAGAATGTTCAAATTCAAATTCCTGAGGAGCATCTTACTTTTTTCAGCTAGTCCATCTCATCCTCGTCTATGTGTGTTGCTTCTCGTTAATGTGCGTAGATAAGTTTTATCAAGATTGCACCTTTGATCCATCTATGCGCCTTACTCTGCCAATGAACGTGCTTCTGCATGCCTTGGCTTCTCCTAATCAATATGAACTTCGTCAACGTGTGTTACATTATCTTTTGCATGAGTAGATGTTCATGAATAAGTTCCAGTAGCATCTGCTTCTTATTTGTGTGCCTTGTAGGCTCTTCTGCATGTGTAGAAGCCAGCTATGCATGCATCAACGTGCTTTGATGACTTCTAAGGTGCTTTTTGGCCAGATATCATTAGGTATGCAACTTTGCACATTTTTCATGGATGTTTTGCATTCATCATCATCAAAACTGAACTCAACATCTTCTTATTCTCTGTTACTATGCCATAACTCATTGTCCTACAAGGTGAAAATATTTCATTCCAGACACAATGAGGTATGCCACAAAGAGTACACTTTTCACTTCTTGGCCTTTGACGACCAAGGTTTTGTGGGCTTAGGTAACACATTTTATGGTATTAAGTGGTTCATATCAAAGTCATGACAAATCCACATCCATAAATTATGTATAAATATCTTAAAGGGTACATCGTCAAGAACATGATAACGTTGGCCATCTTGCATCAACTCATCCTCTCTACCACACGCTTGTTGGAAAGGTTTAGGAGTTAACAACTCATGTTATTTCTCCCCTTCATCACATTATACTTGGATTTCAATCAAATATATTCGCGACGTTGGTCGGTCCTCAAGCCTTTGAATGACTCGCACCTTGATTTACCAGTCATAAGAAGTAAACGAATACTCCTCATTTAAGAGAAATCCAAAAGGATATGATTATGCCTTGTAACTCCCATACTCCTATATCACATAATCATAAATTCATGGTATATACCAATACTTACATATATGCAAATGAATTTACAACAAGTTCTTCAAGATAAAACTAGCAATACTATCGCAAATAAAATTGGCAAAATTTGTCAACATAATATATACATCATATAATACAAATCAAGTCTGATAGACAAAGTACAAAGCATGATGAGCCATGAATATCTCATCCTTAAACCCCATATGCCCACGTGATAAGAAGAGAGAGAGTGATCGCGAAATTTTGACCTCTGTTGTATCGTGGTATCTACAAGCCTGAAAATTGGCTCAAAAGCTAACCTGTTGATACCTGAGAAAAAGTTTTCATTTTATATGAGTCACAACTCAATGAGGAACCTAAAATATATCAAACTTTATGTAAAGGTACAATATATACAAGTAATCCAATAGATAACAAATAAATCAAATACAATAAGTATGCAATGCTAGTCCATTTTGTTCGGTAATGGCCCAATATGCAAGTATTGCCCCGGGTTTTCAATATAACAGATCTCAAGGATCTTCCCAATATCAATAGAATTGACTCGAAGGTCTTGTCAATATCTGATAGAATTGACCCATAAGTCTGATCAAATAGATTGCTGGCCAGCCCAATATAGTAGAATGGATTCTAGAGGTGGCTCATACGAGTTTTAGTTGCATATAGAACTTAGTTCCATATAATTTCTCATATAACCAATACAACAGAATTGATTCTAGAGGTAGCTCATACGAGTTTTAGTTGCGTATAACACTTAGTTCAATCTACTTTCTCATAAAAAAATATTTCCAATAGATTTGCATATACCTGAACAAATTGACCATGCCATTCCTTTTAAGCCATATGAAATCAAATGCAAAATGTATACACAGTATAGCTCAATAACATTTCCCATAATTCATATATTGTGTCTAGCTTATGATCATCAATACTTCAATGTGTGTCAAATAAGAATTCACCAATATCACATAATCAGATCAAAACCAATATCCTATACCAATAATTCCACATATCTCATATTAGCTCATAGCAATAGCAATATATCAGACAATATACAAATGTAGCACATAATGGGTTCACTCACAAGACAAAACCAGTTGGAGCCCGCTAGCTCATCTCTGGAGCCTCTCTGCTTTCATTCTCACGAAATACAGATAATCACACAGTTTCCTTTCAATACAAAATGTGCATGTTCCAATATGTGCATGCAATGCTCAAATGATGCATGTTTTCAATGTCGACACTTTAATAGGTACTTGTACATGCAATTTTTATAAATTAAGGCATTCTAATAAGTTTTAAACCACTCTTATAGCCGTCTAATATTCAATAGAAGTTGATGAATGCAAATCAGGCCTATTTTCATATTCTGGCCAGTTTGCGTTATGCTCTCCCATTGACAACCAAATGTACTCAATGTATTTTCAAATTTAAACGATATACAAAGGTTTATTTATACCAAAAAAGACTTTACGTCTCTCAAATGAGGTCTATCCACATTAATGAATTACAACTTCAGCCATATTAGACATGTTTATGCTAATTTATAGCTACATATACGTAGAATCTGAAATCTTACAGATACATACTAGACACATAAATAAACAAATTTCATGTTTCAAACCTCAAATACATATATTAATTCATATTAAACAGATAAGAATGGAGGAAATCACTTAATTTGCTCCTAGGGTACAGTAGACACGAAATTGACGATTTATAGGCTTTTTACCAAATTTCCTAAACAAATATGTTCTTCTTCATTTTTCTCTCTCTTTTCCCTTCTGTTTTCTCTTTATTTTATAAGCTGGGCATGAAGTGAATCTGGTATCCTTATTTAAGTTCTCCGCTTAATTTGGTCCAATCATAAACTTCCATTTTTCTTATTCCTATATGTTCCATTTTTTTTTTATGTTTTGGACACCTATGCAAGCCAAAAACTTCAGAATTTTCAAGGTAAGCTAATAACACTTATTTATACATTTATTTAGATGTAATTACGAAATCACCGATTTACCTATCTTTCATAATTATCTGACTTTTGAACCCTAATTCTCCTATCGATAAACCCTTTATTACTCTCGTAACCTTTCCTAAAATATTCTCAAACCATATGCACAACATATGTAATGTCAGATCAATGTATATTGTATGCAATGCATGCTCGTGTATATGCAATATTGGTCATGGTCGTGACAATTCTCCCCTCTTTTAAGAATTTCGTCCCGAAATTGAATACCTAATTCCGAGAAGAAATACATATAAGATCTTCTCTTGTTCTCCTCCATTTCCTATGTCGCTTCTTCTTTCAAATGATTCCTTCACAACACTTTAACTAATAGAATAAATCAATTATGCAACTATTTGATCTTGTAATCAAATATTTGTGCTGGCTCAAAATAACTTAGATTCTCTTTAATCTCTACCGGTTCATTTTGAAGTATGTGTGAAGGGTCTGATCGGTACCGTCGAAGCATGCTAACATGGAAAACATCATAAATAACATATAACTCTAGTGGCAAAGCTAAACGATAAGCAACTGGACCAATAC
>CAODLS010238270.1:0-18438 GCA_948243855.1 Flueggea neowawraea
TTTTCACTTAATTTAATTTCACAATACACCTCAAAAATCATATTAATACCAAAAAAAAATATTTACACTCCAAAAATATCATTAATTAATTTAATGATATTTTAAATTAAAATTAATCCTTCAAAAATAATTAATTCGAAAAAAAAATTTCAAGGGAAAATTTACTCAAAATTAGTCAAAAATTCAAGTTATTACAATACTACTCTGATAAAATCATGTACTACGCACATGGTACCAAAAGTAAGCACGTAGCAAGAGCTAACATCACCAAATTCAACATTTTGCAATTGTCTCACAATGGATACATTGGAAATTTAAATGGCTATCTTTGGGAGAATGTCTATAAATAGATCACTCTAAGGTGAGAGAAAAGTAATGAAACATCATGGAGAGTACCTAAGCTTTGTTGCATTAAATTTCAAGTTACTCTTCATTTTCGTTCTACATTCTTCTTGTACCAACTGTGCATAGATTTGCTATTTGCTTACTGATTTGGAGTGAGAATACTATTTTCATTTTGAGAATCCACTTGTAATCAAGCTTTGGTGTTAAAGCTTGAAGGTAGTATAGGTTTGCTTTGTTTGGTTCCTTGAAAAACAAAGAGAGTTGGTTTTCTTGGTTTGGCCAGTGAAAAACAAGGTTTAAAGGTTGCTTGTGAATCTATAAAACAAGAGGTGTAACAGTTTTCCTCCACCCGCAAGTAAGGAAGTTGTTAGTGGATTCAAAACTCTCTAGCGAGCTAGAGGAGTGGACGTAGATCAAGGAAGACCGAACCACTATAAATTCGGGCTTTGATTCTCAATCCCTTACTCTCTTTTATTTCATTCTTATGTGATTGTGTTTTGGATTGAGATACTGATTTTTTTTGAAAAATATAGAAAAAGACTTTCAAAAGTTTTAACTTTTTGCAAGAAATCCAATTCAGTAGAGATGGGTCCATATATTCCAAAGAAAATAGTTGGAGTTGAATCTCTTAAGACAAAAGCAGAGTGGATAGATTATGATAAGAAGATGGTTATCTATAATAACAAGGCAATGCATATCTTGTTTTCTGCTCTAGCAAGACCAAATTTAAAAAGGTCCAGCAATTCTCCACTGCTCATGAGATTTGGAGGGCTCTAGAGATCACCTGTGATGGCACTTCAGAAGTAAAAGAGAACAAAGTATCACTCCTTGTACACAAGTGTGAACTATTTAAGATGAAAGAAGGAGAAAGAATACAAAAGATGCTTGATAGGTTCAATCACATCTTGAATGGTCTAAATGCTCTTGGAAAGACCTACACTAACTCTGAACTTGTGAGGAAGATTCTTAGAGCCTTGCCAAAATTTTGGGTTTAAAAGAAAGATGCAATCTTAGAAGCTAAGGATCTCAACACACTACCTTTGGAAGAGTTGTTTGGGTCACTCCTTACACATGAAATGGGGTTGTATGAAGAAGAAGAACAATCTTCGAAGAATGATAGAAGAAGAGAAAAGGCTCAAAAATCTAAAGTTGATGAAGAATTTGAGGATAAAGAAGACGAGAATTGTGATGATGAAGAAATGGATATGTATGCTAGAAGATTCAAGAGATTCACGAGGAAGAACAAGCCTTGGAATAAGAGAAAATATCAAGTCTCAAAAGAAGAACACAAAAAGGACTTTAAGAAAGATTTTAGAAAAGACCTCAAGAAGGAGACCTCAATCATTTGTTAAAAGTGTAACAAACCTGGCCACATGAAACAAGAATGTCCTCTTGTCAACAAATTCTCCAAGTTTTCAAAAAAGAAAGGAAAGGCCATGAAAGCCACTTAGAGTGATAATGATGACAGTAATTCGGAAGAGGATGAAGAAGTGGAGGAAATGACAAACTTGTGCTTGATGGCAAAAGAAGATGAATCCTCAAGTGAAGAGGAAAATGATGTCAGTGATGGTATTACCTTTGATGAGTTGCAAAGTGCATACATTGAATTGCTTGCTGAATTTGAAGACCTTGGTGATAGGTATCTTATTTTGAGAAAAAGAATTGGTGATCTTAAGTTCAAGGTCTTAAAACAAGAAAAAAAATGTCTTAATTGATGAAAACTCTTGCTTGCAAAGTGAAGTTCAAAAGTTTTCTAACATTGCCTATAAGCTTACAAGTGAGAAAGAGAACCTTGAGAAACTTTTAGGTTGTCAAAGACAATCTCTATCCACGCATGGATTAGGCTACAATTATTTCACACCCAAAAAGTATGCTAAAACTATATTTGTAAAACAAGAAACTTTTGAAGACAAAGCATGCTCATATTGTGGTGTTAATGGACATTTTTCTCATTCATGCAAGTTGAGGCAGCCTAAGAAAGTTGGGATTAAAATGATTTGGGTTCCAAAAGGAACAATCATGCCCAATATAGTGAGAACCAACCTTAGCGGACCCAAAACAATTTGGGTACCAATTTCAAAAGCCTGATATGTCATTGTAGGTATGTTTGAGAGCAAGAGCAAAGAAGAATGAGTTGTACTTGGACAGTGGCTGCTCTCACCACATGACAGGAGATAAAGTAATGTTCTCTCAACTTAATTCTAAAAATGGAGGTTATGTAACCTTTGGTGAAAATGAAAAAGAAAAAAATTGTTGGTGAAGGTAAGGTTGGTAAGTCTCCTAATCCCACTATTGACAACATGTTACTTGTTGATGGGTTGAAGCATAATCTCCTTAGCATTATTCAATTTTGTGATGGATATTGTAAAGTTGCTTTTTAACCCAACAAATGCATTGTTCATGATGTTGCAGGAAATGTGTTATTTACTGCTTTAAGGCAAAATAATATCTATGTGATTGATTAGTTAGACTCAAATTCTTTTAATGAGACTTGCTTCTCGGTTATGAACAATGATGCTTGGCTTTGGCATAGAAGGTTAGGACATGCAAGCATGCATACTATTTCAAAGCTTTCTAAAAAGGATTTGGTAAAAGGTTTACCAAAAATTAGATTTGAAAAAGATTTGGTATGTGCTGCATGTGTTAAAGGAAAACACTCAAAATCATCTTTTCAAAGCAAAAACTTGATTTCCACCACAAGACCTTTAGAGCTCTTGCATATGGATTTATTTGGTTCTACTAGTACTTTGAGTATTGATGGCAAATCATATTATTTTGTGATTGTTGATGATTTTTCCAGATTTACATGGGTTTTCTTTCTTGCACATAAAAATGAGACTTTTCATGCATTTGCATCTTATAGTCAGAGAGTACATAATGAAAAAGGCTACACCATTACCTCCATTAGGAGTGATAGAGGTGGAGAATCCTCATATGAGCCATTTGAATCCTATTGTGAGGAATATGGAATTTTGCACAATTTTTTGCTCCAAGGACACCTCAACAAAATGGAGTTGTTAAGAGGAAAAATAAGACTTTATAAGAAATGGCAAGAACAATGTTAAATGAGAACAATTTTCCAAAGTATTTTTGGGCTGAAGCTATAAATACAATATGATATGTCATTAACAGTGCTTATGTGGGATCCATACTCAAGAAAACACCTTATGAGTTGTGGAAAAATCGAAGGCCTAACATTTTCTACTTTCATGCTTTTGGCTACAAGTGCTTTGTTCATAACAATGGGAAAGATACTTTAGAAAAATTTGATTCTAAATCTGATGAGGGTATCTTCCTTGGTTATTCTTTTATAAGTAAACAAGAGGCTTAAAAAGGTTGAGGAATCAATACATGTTTTATTCAATGAAACTAACAACTTTATTCCTAGAACTTTGGATGATGATTAGTGCAGCCCAGGTATTGAAGACAAAATGAGGGATTTGACTATCAATGAAAATAAAAGTAATCCATCTAAGCATAATCAAGAAGAGTCTAAGGGTATAAAGCATAAGGATTTGCCTAAGGAATGAAGATATACTAAATCTCATACAAAAGATCTTATCATTGAAGATGCTTCAAAAGGAGTTACCACTAGATCAGTTGTGCAACAAGCAGCTAATTTTTCACTTATATCTCAAGTGGTTCCAAAGAAGATTGATGAAGCCTTAGAAGATGAGTATTGGATCATATCCACGCAAGCAAAACTAAATCAATTTGAAATAAATGAAGTATGGGAACTAGTTCCTAGACCGGATGGAGTCATGGTAATAGGAACCAAATGGGTGTTCAGAAAATAAAGAAGATGAATAAGGAAATGTGGTCACAAACAAATCAAGGATCGTAGCTTAAGGATATCTTCAAGAAGAAGGCATAGACTTTGAAGAATCCTTTGCATCGGTGGCAAGAATTGAAGCAATCAGAATTCTATGTGCTTATGCATGTTTCAAAGACTTCAAATTATTCCAAATGGATGTGAAGAGTGCATTCTTGAATGGTTATATCAAGGAAGAAGTCTATGTGAAACAACCACCCAGATTTGAAGACCATCACCATCCAAACCATGTTTTCAAGTTCAAAAAGGCACTTTATGGTTTAGTCAAGCTCCTAGAGCTTGGTATGAAAGATTAAGCCAATTTCTATTGGAGAATGATTTCAGTAGACGTAAAGTAGATAATACTCTGTTCATTAAGCATAGAAATGATGACTTGCTTCTAGTACAAATTTATGTTAATGATATAATATTTGGTGCTACTAACCTATCTTTGTGTGATGAGTTTTTTGAGTTAATGCAAAAGGAATTTGAAATGAGCATGATGGGAGAGATTATCCATTTTCTCGGATTGCAAATTAAGCAAACAAAGGATGGTATCTTCATCAACCAAAGTAAATACATCAGTGACATGCTAAAGAAATATGGAATGGAGAGTGATAAACGTATTGTAACTGCTATGAGCATAACTACAAAGTTCACCAAAGATGAGGAAAGTAAAGAAGTAGATGAAAAGTTTATAGAGGTATGATCAGATCACTTCTTTATCTTACAACAAGTAGACCTGACATTATGTTCAGTGTATGTCTTTATGCTAGATTTCAATCATGTCCTATAGTCTCATATAAAAATGATCAAAAGAATCTTTTGGTACTTGATTGGAACCAAGAATGTTGGCTTGTGGTATCAAAAGAATGATTGCTTTGATTTGGTTGGCTATATTGATGTTGATCATGCAGGAAGCCAATTAGATAGGAAGAGCACATCGGGTACTTGTCAATTCTTAGGTAATGTACTTGTGTCTTGGTTTTCAAAGAAATAAAATTGTGTTGCATTGTCCACTATTGAATTTGAATATGTAACAGTTGGAAGTTGTGTTGCACAAATTTTGTGGATAAAACAACTTTTGGATGTTCAAATTCATTTTTTGAAAATTCCCATCAAGTGTGACAATACAAGTGCCATCAATATTTCCAAAAATCCTATTCAAAATTCTAGAACTAAGCATAGTGACATTAAACATCATTTCATTAGAGATCATGTTCTCAAAGGAGATATTGAACTTGAATTTTTTTCTACAACAGATCAACACGCTGGCATTTTGTCAAAAATCCCTTGATGAAAAGAATTTTGTTTCAATTAGTAGGCGCATTGGTATGTGTGATGTGATTGAATTTTGATTGATTCCTCGTTCATTATTTGATGATCATTTGCATTCATGCATACATATATATCAAATTGATCCAAGATAAATGGAATCATTGAGGATGGATAGAGCAAAGAACTGAGTTTTGGTTTCTGTAAGTATACTGTGTGCGTTAGATATGGTATCGTTAGTGCAAAAGGCTATCTAAACAGTTCAGTTTTGGATACTAAGTGTGTTACAGATGTATTGTGCCCGTAGATCATCATGTTCTTTCAGATAAGAATTTTTGGGTTTATATTGTGCACATGACACATGGTGCAGTGCACGTTGTATCCTTTGATCTCTCACTGGAAGTGTTTCTGGGTTTGTGCTATACGCGTGAATGAGGTGTTATGCGCATAGTCGAAGATGGGATTAATTCTAAGTATAAGGCATGATGGTTCTATGCGCTTAGAATATGGCTCTATGCGCGTGATATATGAAGCATAAGTACTGAGTTCAGAAGTAATTGTAGGACGTGAATGGAAGGCAGTAGCACATACGTGGAACAAAATTGAAGGATCATGTTGAATGATTCATGCACATTGAATCCTAAAGGAACAGTGGATCTTTGCGCTTAGCACTTCTAGTAAGTACATAGATGTCATTTTGTCTCTTCTATGCGCATGCCACTAGGATGATGCATACATGAAACCTTAGCCTTGTTTTCCTTCATGCCACGTCTATGCACGTAGTATCTATACTCTGAGCGTGGATGGTTCCCTCTACATAAAAACCCAAATCATTGTTTCCCTCTTGTTTCTAAAATCCAATCTTTTTAAACCAAAAAACACAATCCCGCTTCGATTTCCCACAAAATTGCAAACTCTCTCTCTCTCTCTGAAACTAACCCTAATCACCCTCAAACACTCTCAAACCAATTTCTTCTCAGATTTCTCTTTTTTTCAAAAACCCTACTACACACTTGTTAACTCTAAACTCCACATAGCATCCTGTTCTAATGGCGCCAAAGAAAAGAACTAAATTTCATTCAAAAATGGCTCACGATAAGTGTGCTTCTGAGTATGGTGATTCATCCAGAGGTGTTAAAAGGCCAAGAACTACTCATCAAGGGGTTCTCATGGCTACTCCTTAGAAGAAACAAAAGAAGAAGAAGGGAATTGTCATCGAGGATGAGTTTGATTCAATGAAGTTCATCGAAATACAAGCTACTAGATTATACAATCATCTAGCAAAAGGTAAAGTTTTCTAAATCACGACTCATTGATTTTCGCTTATTGAATGAATGAGGGTTAGAAATTGAAGAAGACTTTAGTCGGTTTGGGATCAAAAATTTCTGTGTGGTAAGAGATGATTACTACCCAGAAATGGTGAAGGAATTTTATGCTAATGCTCACCAATGGAGAAACAGAGATGAAGGTGATCATCTTGGTTTCAAAAATATGGGAATCAGTAGTAGGGTGAATGGACAATAAATCTTTATTGACGAAGATTTACTACATGAATTGTTTGGTTTGTCTAAGTGTGGATGTGTAGTGAAGAAAGAAAAGGGCGTGAAGGACTTTCTTGATGAAGCTGGAAACAAGATTGGAGTAAATCTTGAAGAAATAAAGAAAGTCATGCTTGATAATGCAGGAGTGGTGAAGGTTGAAGCTAAACTTTTAGATCAAAATGACTTTGGAGCAAAGTGGAAAATGGTCCATTTGGCGTTCACAAAAATCTTACAGCCAAAGTCTCATACACAGCCGCCTCGCACAAATCAAGACATGATAATGGTGTACGTATTGATGAATGGAAGGGAGGTCAATTTTGCTAATGTTGTTGTAGACTGGATTCTGGACAAAGTAAAGAACTTCAATTTGCCCACTTTCAAGTTCCTGGATATACATAGGAAGGAAAGTATGCCGTTTGCCAACCACCTCACAAGGATTTTCCAACACTTTGATATGAATTTTAAAGGCTATGAATCTATACAAGTGTTGGAGTCGAGGAAAATTAGAACTGAATCTCTTTGAGGCATGAAATTGTTTAGAGCAATGCAAAGAGGCTATGTGTTTCAGCCGTATTTGAGAGAGACAGACGTCATGTTTCATGAAAGAGATAGGAAACAAATGCCAAAGAAGCATGAAATGATATTTGTGAGAAGAAAGGGTGAACAGAGCACTGCACCCGTGGAAAAAGAGGAGCAAATGGAGAAAGAAGAAGTTGGTGGAGAAGAAGAAAATGTAGCTACTGAAACTGAAGTTGAAAGGGGAGAAAGCTAAAGCAGAGTTCGAAGGAGCACATATGACAAATTGAATCATGAATTTCAAGAGTATAAAGCTAATACCTCAGCAAATTAGCAAATTTCGATGTTGTAATTAACATGCTCCAAGAAAACTTCTGAATTCTAGAAAGCTTAAGAGGAGAAATTCAACAATTGAGAAAACAGTCTCCTCCAAGCTCTCCTCTAGCAGCTAGTCCTCCACACCCACCTTCAGATGATGATTATGGTGGAAATAATGGTGATGATTATAGTGCAGATGATGATGATGCTGATGGTGGTGATCATCAGGGTGATCATGAGACTGATGATTTGAATGAACCAGTGGTTGAAGAGACAAATATGCCAACAAATGATGAAGGTGAGGCAGGAACTGATGTGCCCATTGAAAATGAACATATATTATCTCATGAAATTCATGAGTTGGTTCAAGAAGCTGTTGTGAGTGCTGCTACAAATATCATAGAGAATCTTGCTAAAAGGGTAGTAAATAAGTTGCTAGTTGAAGAAGAGGCACCTGAAGCCGAGTATGTTGAGGAAATAATTAAAGAGACTAAACAGGTTGCAGAAGAAGAAGTTCCAGTTGAGGAACAAAGAACTGAACAAGAGACTGAAGAGGCTGTTAAAGCAGCAGCACCAGTAGTTGAGGAACAAAAAGCTCAGGCTTAGAATGAGGTTCCTATGGACGAGGAAAGAACTCAGACTCAACCATCTTGAATTGATCCTCTAGAAAGGGAGCTGATCAGGAGGATGAGAGCATAATTTAAGCAAAATGAGACTCCAGTTAAGCAGTAGAGAAATGAGATACCTTCTGTTGAGCAACAAAAGCAGAGATATGAGGTTCCAATTAATGTGCAAACTGAGCAGAAGTCAAAGGAAATTCAAATTAAAGCATCTTCATCCTTTCGACCAAATGTGCAAGCAAATAAGGAACCAGAGTGGATAAGAAAAATGCAAAAATCATTCGAGGATGGTCTAAAGAAAAAGGCTGGGAAACGCATTCTGACTCTGAGAGTGAATCCAGTGACTCCACAGATTCTGAGCTTGAAATTCCTAAAGCTCCACCTCAACAAGAATCTGAGTCAAAACCAGAATTTACTCCAACTCACATTGCTGAATAACGGGCCAGTAGAAAAAGATGCAGAGGGCTAGACTCTTTCAATGTTTTATCATCATAAAAAAGGGGAGATTGTTGAACCAAGCTTTGGTTCACATGATAATTCCTTCTAAGTTTTGATGATTTTAAACAAAACACTTGAAACAGTTAACATATGTACATAATATACCCTCCACATACGTGATAGAATGATTCAAGCGCACAAAACCATGATTCATGCACGTTGATCATGTTAGAGAATTTTGGGTTGTCCAGAAATGGACATTGTGCACATCAAAGAACATACAATGCACGTGAAAACAACACAATGCGTGTAGCAGGAATTGTGTGTGCATAGATGTAGATCTTACTCAGAAGATAGAATGGACCAGACCTATGTTGTGCGCATTATACTCAGTATCTTGCACGTAGAAGAGATGTGTTTTCATTGATCTGAAGGCAGCATCATATTAAGTGCGCGGGCAACAATACTATGCATGTAAATGGGGTGCGATGCAAACTAAAGAAGAATTATAAGACAAGGCAAGAGTCACGGTTTTCACTGATCTGTGCGCTTGGAAGGACATAGGTAATATCCTAGATGATCTAGTGCTATGCACGTGGTAGAAGTATCCAAGCACGTGGATACGAGCAGTATCAAATTCGTATCTAAGATAAAGAAAAATTATGTTAGAGTATCAGAAATTTAAATGGGAATATTCTCTGACATATTCAGGTGACATCAGAAGATCTTGTACTATGCACGTAGAACCAACGGTACGCACATAGACGAAGATGAGTTGAACTAACAGACAAAGTCAAGAAGCTCCTCAGGAATTTTAAATTTGAATATTTTCTGATACAGTCACGTGAAGAATCAAATGTGTGATCTTGAAAATACGTTAATGCACGTAGGAGTTTGTTTCGAGTGCACAAGACAGTTGATTCACGCATGCGGAAGTCATGCTTGAAGTTGGCTTATAACAGGTCATTGGACCGAGAAGAAGATGTGGTCCAAATAAATGTCCAAGAAACTGGAAAAAATAAGATTCAAAAACATGCCCAATGATGCAAAGTCGATCTAAATTTATTATTCAAATTTTTTGGTGGCCTGTTTCTTGTTGAATCAAACATGAAGGTGATCAAATTACTTTTGTCTCTGTGTAATTTCGTCTTCTTGAAGTGGCCATTACGGAAGAGTGTCATTGCAAACACGTCTAATGGCAGCTGAACCGTGCTTGACTTTGACAACAATCATGTTTCGCCTTGTTTACGTTGGAAAATTTGGCAATTCTACAGTCCATTACTAACGATGCGGGGCGAAAAATCCTTCGGAACAAGGACTTGTCATAAACGAAAGGATAGTATTTGTACAAAGAAAAGAAGCCAAAGAGTGGAGGAAGACGTGTGGAAATTTTTGGCGTAAAGACAATGATAGAGAGAGCAATAGGAGTATATATGGAGATCAAAAGTCTTTGTATGATATTGCCAAAAGATTGATATCACAAACCAAGTAATGGCAGAGGTAGTGGGACCTGGAAAATTGATTGGGTCAATGAACCCAAACAACACGGCTGCATGGGTATTAATGATGTACAGCTTAGGAAATTGCATTTTGCCAGTCATTTGAAAGAGATGGAACTTGTAAATTTCCAAATATATCCTCCCATTTCTTTTCCACTTTATGTGGATTGATTGTGGTAGTAATCGACAGCAAGATAATAGGGGAGGATGGAGGCTATAAAAGCATCTGTGTATGTGTTGTTGCCCAATTCAGAAAACCTGGTGTTGGTGTCAACTAGTGAGTGACATATATAGCGGTGTTGTTGCGATGGAGGTAAAGCAATTGTTGGGAGCAGCGTTTACTCTTATTTTAATACAAGTATGGTGTTGTCATGCTTGTTGGGAAGACGAGACGCTTGCTTTCTCGCAACTCCACACCTCTTTCAATATTTCTGATCTATCTTTCTCTCCAACCATAAATTATTACGGGTACCCCTGGGGGAAGAGTGTCAATTGCTGTGAATGGAGAGGGATTGAGTGCGATGCCCATACTGGGAGAGTTATCGGACTTGACCTTTGGAATGCAAGCAAGAGGCGTGTGGGAGATGGGTACTTGAATGCCTCTTTGTTTCTCGCCTTTAAACTACTCAATTTTCTTGATCTAAGTTTCAATAGAATAATTGGTTGTGTCGAGAATGAAGCTTGTCCCTTGCACTAATCTAACTACAATACACATTTTCTCTTGTAGCTAATTTGTGTTGATCTTTTTCATTTTAAATATGTCATAACTCATTGATTTCTTCTCTGGTAGGTTTTGAAAGATTACAAAGATTGAACAATTTGGAATATCTGAATTTACAATCTAACAATTTCAGCAATAACATTTTATTATCTTTAAGTGGTCTTTCGTCTTTAAAATTTGTGATTATATGATTTAACAGGATGAGAGGATCATGTAACGTGACAAGTAAGAAAAAAAATCAATTTATTTCTATCTTCAGAGTCAAAATTTAATTTCGAATCAGTCAATTTCTTTTATAACAAATATCTAATAATATTGTTCTCTTCTTTCATAGAGCTAGCTGTTTTGGGGAACTTGGAATACTTAAGTTTGAGCGGTAATGAGAACATAAGTGAATTTGTGACCTCCAAAAGTACTAATAATTCACGTATTGAAAATATTTCATTGTGTCAATAGGCTGACTAAAAAATTTCACTACAATTAATTTTGCCTAAACTAAAATTTTGCACATTAATATAAAATCAACAGTACTCATGAATTTTATTTTTATTTCACAGATATTAGAGGTCCGGCAAATCTAAACACCCTCGGCCTAAATAATATGTTCCCCAATGGGATGAGCCTTCTGCTAAAATCATTGCCAGCGTTCCCATACCTTAAGACCCTTTATTTACGGTATAACAATTTGAAAAAGTCGACTTTCCATCATGGTAAGTACGTAAGTAATTATGCATTTGAAAGATATTTGTTTTTTTAGATTCATCCGCATAATGTTATTAATGCATTATGATAACAGAATTCCAAAGCTTCAAAAGTTTGGAGAGTTTATACTTGGATGGTTCGGTTGTTGATGAGAACTTCTTAGCCAGCCTCAATGCACTGCCTTCTCTCAAGAAATTGTCGTACACATTGGATCTGGACTGGAAAATCTTCAAGGTAACTATAAAATTTCTTTTTGTTCTATGCCTAGTTTTTATAAATTTAAAATGTCTGCGATAAAAGTACAAAAATAACAAAATGTTTCACAATAATAATAATAAGCCTAACTATAATATCGTCCATCTTGTTAGCCGACCAAGTTCGTCATCGCTAAAAAATATATATGAGGTTAACAATATTAATTTGACCAAGTTCGTCAACGAAGTCTTTTTTTTTTTATGTTTTCAACACGACCATTTATAAAGTTAATTCATCCTTGATCTTTCGATAAACATTTTAAATATATGCAGTTAATTATCTGAAATTTATTATTTAAAAATCTAAAAATTACCAAAAAAAATTAAAAAGTTTTTCTTCTTTTGCTGTATTCACCAATGATCTTGTAGTTCATTAGTATTTGAGTCCCAGTACAAGCAAACAATATAACTTATCTGAAAAAAGGTAAAAAAATTTGAGAATATTGACACTTTTGGCTGTACATATAGATTCTATGATATGTGATGTAATTTATAAAAAAATAAATATATTTTTTAAACCTTCTCTTAACAATATTTTTCATATAAAATAAAAAGGACTAAATCAAACAAAAAGTCATGGTAAAATTAAAATAAAAAGAAATAGTTTCATTACCTTATGCTCCTCATTTGAACTCTTAATTGTATGCTAATCTACTGAATATAAATGAATTTTCAGGTTTATGCAATCTCAGTCATCTCCAAACTCTAGATTTGAGCTATAACAATCTCAATGGCGAACTGCCTCATTGCCAAGCAAATTTCTCATCCCTTCAATATTTAGATTTGTCTAGAAATTCATTATCTGGAATTCTCTCTTCATCATCTCTCGGCTTATGCAATCTAGCACATCTCCAATACCTAGATTTGAGAGGAAATAATTTCAATGGCACATTGCCTTGGTGTTTCACAAATTTGACATCTCTTCAAAATTTAGATTTGTCTTACAATTCATTAGTGGGGAATCTGTTTTCATTTCCTCTCACCTTAATGACTTCCATTCAATCCTTAGATCTTGGGCACAATAAATTTCAAATCCCAATCTCCCTTGTTCCATTTTTCAATTGTTCCAAACTCTACTATTTGAGCATCGAGGACAGTGAATTATACACAGAGATAGAGTCACATAATTTGACACCAAAGTTCCAGTTAGAGCAATTCTATATAGATAGTGATGGATCCGGCGGATTTTTTCCTAGATTTCTCTACCACCAGCATAACCTGTAAACAATTTGGCTCTCTAATAATCAAATGCAGGGAGAGTTTCCATATTGGCTGTTAGAGAACAATACACAACTATATTTATCCAATAATTCTGTCAGGATCCATCAAACTACCAAGTCATTCTCGTACAACTTTGATAAGCTTGGACATATCTAGCAATTCCTTCAATGGCCAGATTAAAACAAAAATAGGATCATATTTTCCAAGTTTACAATGTTTACACATGGCTAACAATAAATTCAACGGTAGCATCCTCCCTTCCATTGATAATTTGAGGTCGTTGAATGATTTGGACTTGTCCAACAATAAATTGTCAGGAAACTTATCAATGTTCTTGGGCTCTTCACAATTGCAGGTAGTTTTCCTTTCTAAAAACATGCTACATGGATCACTCACATATGCATTTAGTAATTCCTCAGAATTTACCTCACTAGATCTCAGCCACATTTTTTTTGACGGGCAATATTCCTAAATGGATTGGAAACTTGTCTGGTTTGAACTTCCTGCAACTGGGCCATAATTACCTCAAAGGTGAAATACCAAGTGAAGTGTGCAAGTTGAACCAATTAAGATTGATTGATCTTTCTAATAACAACCTTTTCTGGTCACATCCCTCCTTGCCTGAAATCCAGTAGCATTTCAAACATAGAAGAACCACCTCACGTACGAGCCAACCAACATTTGGACTTTACAACAAAGAGTATGTCTTATTCCTACACAGCGGAGATCCTCATTTTGTTATCTGGAATTGATCTTTCTTGCAACAAATTGATAGGACAAATATCTTCTGAACTTGGAAACCTTACCGATATTAAGGCATTGAACTTGTCTCACAATAGTTTGGAAGGGTCAATTCCATCAACATTTTCAAATCTGAAGGAAATCGAGAGTTTGGATCTTTCCCGCAACATATCATTCTTTAGTGTAGCATATAACAACTTATCTAGCAGGACACCAGACATGGTTAAACAATTTGCTACATTTGAAAATAGTAGCCACGAAGGAAATCCTTTTCTTTGCGGAAAACCATTGTCAAAGAGTTGTGAAGCTATATCATCGCCATTGCCAAGACCTTCAATAAACAATGAAAATGATAATGGATTCATCGACATGGAAGTTTTCCACATAAGTTTTGTGGTGTCTTATGTCATATTGTTGTTGGGAATTGTTGTAGTTTTGTGCATAAACCCTTATTGGAGGAGATCATGGTTTTATTTCATAGAGGTGAAGATGGATGATTGCTACTATTTTGTTATGTATTTGTTCAAGTTCTGAGCTTTACTGACTTCATGAGAAAAACGTTTGAGCCTTGTGTGTGTTTTGTTTATTCACTTGAGATTTGTATTAGCTAATATTAGTGTCAACAATCTAAATAAACTTTTGTAATCGTATACGTTCAACAACAATTAATTGTGTTGGTTTGATTTAATTTCTGAATTTTTGCATAATTGTTTTTAGTTCTGAATCATGTTGAATCTCTAATGGAACCAATTTTGTGCTGAAATAATTTTTGTTCAAAACTTGTATCATTCATATTCCATACAATAAACAGGAAACAAAAGCCCAACAGTGATCTCATTCATAAAAAATCGGTCTTTCTCTAATCTCCAATCCTTCCACATAAAAAAGTGATTTAAAAAATGGAATTTTTCTTGATAAGAAACCAAAAACCTTTTCAAAATATTTGTCACGACCCGTTACAGGACCATGAATGGTATACAAGACGAACCGAACCGGAAGTCCGACCCATCTCGCACAAGCCTCAGAGAATCAGATACACTACCCAACTTATTTATTTATTAAAATATTTATCAAACCAAACAAAAGAATTATGACATATTTAATATATGTAAGAATATATATATATATATAATATATACAAATCATATACGGGTATACCAAGTAACCAAAATACGAAATGAAATCTCAGTAATCCAACAACATCTTAGTGTGGAGCTTTAATAAAAAAACAAAGAGCTCGACCAAAATGGCATCACTAACCAATGAAGATGCCTCAATGAGATCTGAGATGCTAGACGTTTGTTGAAACCAAAAACTGAATACTTGAAAATGTTAAGGGGGTGAGTAAACTCAGTGAGTAACATCACATAAACTGTTTTGAAAATAATTCGAAAAATACCTCATGCAGATATTAGTATACATACGTATACACATGATATAAGTAATAGTGTTTCAGAAACCAGTTCAAAATCATTCGCGGACAGAGCAAACAACATGCAAGTAAACATCACAATAATAATAATAATAATAATACCATCTATAATATAGCACTGTGCATAAGATATATAGTATCATAAACATATATAAAGTGTAAGCAATGTGGTCTATGTCACCATCTGATCGTAATACGAGTGTCTAGCCGAATACACGACTACCAAATTATCCCAGTAACTAGGGCATTAACAAGATGTCTCATATCAGAAATATCCATAATAGTAATATCGAAGCAGATAGGCATGCAATTTTTTTGGTCAATGATGAAATATTGTATTCAACCAAAAGATAGGCATGCAATTAAGTGATCATAAACAAAGATATTCATTGGGTAATCACAAATTCAAAAGTTTTCATGTATAATGTCCTTAATCATACCCACAAGACTGATGAACCTCTGAAATTAAGAAATCTATCAAGAACCAAAGATAAAAGTGACAGCACTCACTGAGCAATGCAATGAAACCCTCAATAGAAGCTCTAAAATCTATTGAGATCCAAAAGAAAGAAAAAACGTTGTGGGAATGAAGGTACAAAAAAAGCTTGACTTGTCGATTTCACTGGCTAAGCCTCAATCTGCGATTTCATTGATCGACACTGATGAAGCTTCGAGATTTTGAGCAAGAATGGAGAGCGTCGGTCAACTGCTAGGGTTAGGGAGATAGAACAATTTTAGTTGTTTTATTTGGAGTGGAATGATCCTATGTGTTCAAGTTCAGGATGTCCCATTTTTGATCAATGAACGAAAAAACTTAGCAAATTTGACGGTCCAAAATTTTTTGACCCAAACCTGAGTTAGGTGACTCAGAGTCATACAAGTCGGTACCCCCAATTGACAAACAAAAAAATTCCCATTTATGAACACTTTTCTTTAAAATATAAACATATTTTTTTAGTAAAAAAAAATATTTGGTCACTTTTAGAGTTGTAAAATTGGAACCGAACCAGAACCGGACAGGTTAAAACCAAAACTGAACCGAACAGGTCAAAACTGGAACCGAACCGAAATCGGCCGACCAAAATCGGAGGGTTACGATTTAGGTTCTGGTTCCACCCTTTAAGAAACAGTCGAACCGCCGGTTCAACTGATGATTTGAACCGGAGATTTGAACTGCGGTTCAACCGACAGTTTGAACCGGCGGTTCACTGGACCGTTGGAACCGCCGGTTCCAACTGTTAGTATTATTTTTATTTTTTTATTTTTTCAACTCTAAATACCCCCACCCCATTCTTACTAATTTTACACCATTTTTTCTCTCCCAATCTCAATCCCTTGTACACTCTCACTCTCTCAAAAATTTATTTTGCTATAAATTACTCTTATTAATTATTTATATATTTTATCATTGCAATTACTTTTTCTATATTTCTCAAAGTTATTTTTTGCAATTACATTTTTCAAATTCTTTTTACTTTTTTACTATAGTTTAATTTAATTATTTTGTTATTTCATTATATTTAATTAATATTTGCATATTTATTTTGGAGTAATGGAAATTTTGGTGAAAATAGAAATTTTGAAAGTTTTGAAGTTGAAAATATTGGAACTCAAGAGAGTCAAACTCAGCCAATTCCCACCCAAGGAGATGGGGGGAGCGGGAGGAAGAGTTTCTAGTTTCGATATTTTTAAAATTCATTTTAATAAAATTTCTAATGGTGATAAAAAATTTAAAGTTTTTTGTAATTATTGTTCGTAAAAGTACTCTTTCAAACATGGAGGGGGCTATGGAACATTTCAAAAATATATAATGACCAAGCATCTAGTGGGAATGGCGAGAGGACAAACGCAACTAACCGGGTTTGCTTCTTCTTCCTCTCAACCTAGTTTATTTCATTATAATCATGATGAATCTAGCGTGAGTTTTGCCCAAATAGTTGCTGTTGATCATTTATCATTTAGTTTTGTTGAAAAATTAAGATTTAATAAATGGGTTAAAGAACATTGTCAACCGGCTTTTAAACCAATTACTAGACATTTGGTTAGAAAAAAATTACTTAAATTGTATAAAAACTAAAAAAAGGAATTAGTAAATTATTTTCAATCAAATGGTATACATGTTTCTATTTGTTCTGATATTTGGAGTGATCATACTTTGACGCATTCATAAATGAGCATTACATGTCATTGGGTTGATAAGAATTTTATTTTGCAAAAAAGAGTTTTAGCATATAGATGTTTTGATCAATCTCATTTGTAGATTAATTCATAACATTTTAGAAGAATATAGGTTGGTTAATAGAATTTTTTCAATTTCATTTGATATTGCATCAGCTAATAATGTTTGTGTTAACAATTTAAAAAATATTTGTCAACCGAATTTTGGTGGGCATTTTTTTCATATACCATGTATTTGCCATATTTTAAATTTATGTGTTCAAGATGATTTACAAGCAATGAATGTTTATATTGAACCAATTAAAAATGTTCTTTCTTATATGTGGGTTCGCCCTAGGACCTAACGAGAGTGGTCAAATTTTTGTATTCAAAATGGTAAACAACCAAAACGTTTTGCAAAAGATGTTTGTACCCGTTGAAACTCGACTTTCAAATTACTTTCTCAATCTATTGATTACAAAAATTTATTATGTTTTTTTGTCTCTCAATATATTCCAAATAGTAATCTTCTACCTACTACTTGGAATATTTGTGAAAAAATTATACAAATTTTACAATGTTTTAATAGTGCCATAATTTTTTTAGTCATGTTTATAACCCACTTCGCATGAGTTTTTAGAACAAGCACTAAACATAGCTGGTGCATTTAACGAGGGCGAGAAAATTAAAGAAATTCAATATTTTGTCCTTCAAATGAAATTGAAATGGTTAAATTATTTTAAATTTATTCCTGATATTTATCTTGTTGCATTTATTTTTGATCCTAGGATTAACAACAAATTTGATTTTTTGAAAGATATTTTGGAAACTTATTATTCATTGTTAG
>CAODLS010238272.1:0-13549 GCA_948243855.1 Flueggea neowawraea
ACATGTTTCTTCTTATTCTGAGTAGCTAAACAATTCTCTAGTCGAAGTATTTTCAAGGTTCAATCCTATTATGTTGTGAGACTATTATTTTAATTGTTATTAAGTGATTCGAGTATTTATTCAGTTTTTGTGCCTTAGTTCCTTTATTATTATTTTTGTTGGTTGATTGATAAGAGCTCGTTGATTGATTGACTGAAATAATATAATGTTATTTAGGATTGATAGTGTGTCATATTAGTCCTAATTTAGGTAATGAAAAACTTGAATTTATGTGTTAGACATTGTTCATTGTTATGGAACTGAATAATCTGGTTTAAATGATTTACGACTTTTCTGACTTCACTGGCTAGGATAGGGATCTCATTGGTTCTTACAACTGTCATAGATTAAATCCTATCAGGGCGTCTCGGGGGTTCTATAGTGGTTAGCAAAATATTTTATAGGGCATCCCGGGGCTATCAACTAAATAAGAAGAGATTGGTTACTTGAGTGCATCACCGGTAGTTATAACTCTGTCTATTCGAATACTTGATATTTATCTTTCGTGTCTATGATCAACTGAAAGGATAGAACTGAAAAGTACCTTGGCTAGGCTTTATTATTATTGATTTTCTCTTGACTGAATTTCAATTTTGTTTGCTTTAGTTACTGCTTTTGTCTGCTTTGATATTTCATCTTCGTTCTCTACATTTCAGTCAAGGACAGCCACACCCATCCACATGACATCATTTCAAGCTTAAAAAGGGGCAAAATTGGAATCAGGGGCATTTGAGTCATCTATTCTCAAATTTTATACCCTAATTGATCAATTTGGGACCACAATCAATCTCACAGCCAGCCATCATTGTCTTGCTCCTTCTCAACTTGACATAGTAGACCCGCGACGAAACCTTCACCTTTCATCATCAATTTCACATTCCACCTTACCAACTAAGAAATTCGACGCCAGGTTTCATGGGTAACCACCACCGTCGGCCTTGCAGCCACCAAAATCTGTCACTATTGCCCCAGCACCACACCCTTTTGGACAATGCCTTTTTTGACAGAATAAGGACCAGATATAGAATTCATTGCAATTTGGTCTTTTGCACTCCAATATATACCCTATTTTGACTAATTTAGGACCACTTCTCTTCTGTTTTTTAGTTCCTCTCTCTGTTTTCTCTGCAATTGTCATCTCCACCAACCTCTACTCCTCAATTCGATGTTGTCAGCGCTTGCCACGACCACCATCACCCTAAACCAGAGAAGTATCTCTGCACTCTCTTTCTCACTTTTACTTTTTAATATTGTCTTTAATTTACATATTGAGGACAATGTGAATTTTAAGTGTGGGAAAGGGAATAGTGTTTGTCGTTCTGTTTGTTTGTTCGTGTTTTGAAAATTTGTGATTCTTATTTTCTTGTGATTTTTCGTATTTTTCAAATTTTTCGTGACTTTTTTTCTTGTTTGTGTGATCACATTTTATTCTTGTTGCATTTGCATGTTGCGTATGTGATTTCCCTACTTAATTTTGATGTGATTTATGTAAGTTTATCCTTAAACATTGAATAATTTGAAACTTTAGGAATTTTAAGGTTCACTCATCTTTATATACCCATTAGTGTAAAAGCTTGGATTTCTATGCATCTTAACTTTAGGATTAAACAGCCCCCAGTAATATCGCCAAAAGAGATTCACAGTTGGATTCACACACAAACCTATGTGAGAAATTTGAGACATAAACACTTTATTTTCTTGATGTGTGATTTATCATTCATAGTAGGTCCCTATTGGGATTTGTCATAGAGTGCATTTCGAAGACCACACCAATCAGATGAAACACTGAAATGATGAAAGGCATTGTTTGTTACCCTTTTGTTCCTATTTTCCTTCAGTATCCACCCTCTTATAACTATCCATTTTTTACCTCTTTTGAGCCTAGACCTTTTCTTTGTTTTAAACCCGTTTTAACCAATTCTCATTTTGTTCAAAACTTTCAACATTTGAACCCTTAAGTTGAGAGATTTTTGTTAGTGATACTTTGCCAAGATAATTTGTATGTTAATGCTTTGATTTACATTGATAATAAACATGTCTAAGATATGGTTTTGTGCTTGTATTGTCAAAGAGACATGGCTGCCCATTTTTTTATGTATGTTTGCCAATGTGATGTTGCTTTACTTCAAAATTCAGTTTCAAAAACAAAAAAAAAATGAACAAATAGAAGAAAAAAGAAAAAAAATGTATGATGAAAAGTGATGGAGTAAAGCAACACAATTTATAGAAATTTGTTGTGGGCAGCCTTGTTTTATTAAGCATAGACATGTATTTATTTGGTTTGAAGTAACCTGGTCGATGTATGTTATTGGCAAGTATCACTAGGATTTTTTGTATTCTCTCTCAACTTATTAACCTTTGTATTTAGCCCCATTACAAGCCTCGGAGAAGTCCTTTTTTTTTGGTGTTTTAGTTGAATGTTGGAAAGACTTGCTATGGGTGAGTTCGAGCGTTAAACACTTACACCTAAACACTTTGAGAGATTGAGTGTAACTTGTGAGGGTGTAAATTTGACTATCTCTTTTAGGGGCATTACTAGTGTGGAGACAATCTTTTAAATTGTCGGTTGTCCTGGTGATGGTTGTGTTTTCTCTTGAATTTTTGATGCATATCGATTTAGGTGCTACACTATGTGGGGTTAAAAAGGGTGGTTGGAGTTTAAGGTTCTTAATAGTTTTAAGTTATAGAATGCTTGAGGACAAGCATTGCTTAAGTGTTAAGAAATTTGATAGGTTGTATTTTAGGCATGATTTATGTTGCATTTTGTGTGTGTTTTTGCATTACAAATTGTTAATATTCATGTGTTTTTATGTTTTTATGATTCTTTGGTATTTTAGGTGGAATATTAGTGAAACATGAAGATTTGGAGTTGTTTATGTGCCTTTCAAGCGAAAACTGCATTTCTTCATGACCACGTCATAACAGCTGCGTTGACCAAGTTTGACTCATGTGCATTGGGCCGCATGCTGGGCTTATGGACATTAGTTTTAGAGCCTCTTGGACGTGGTTAAAGCCTCATAACTCAAAATTACTGCTGGAGCAATATTTGGACCATATTATTATTATCTTATGAATTCTATTAGGATTAGGTTTTGAGTGAGAGCACATATAAATACTCTCTTAAAACTAATTATCAATAGCTTTTATATTACACTAAGAGGGAAGCATGCCCTAGAACTTTGTTCATTCATATTTTACAGGTTTCTTCTTATTATGAGTAGCTAAACAATTCTCTAGTCGAGGTATTTTCAAGGTTCAATCCTATTATATTGTGAGATTATTGTTTTAATTGTTATTAAGTGATTCGAGTATTTATTCATTTTTTGTTCCTTAGTTCCTTTATTATCATTTATGTTGTTTGATTGATAAGAGCTCGTTGATTGATTGACTGAAATAATATAATGTTATTTAGGATTGATAGTGTGTCATATCAGTCCTAATTTAGGTAACGAATTATGTGAATTTATGTGTTGGATATTGTTCATTGTTATAGAACTGAATAATCTGGTTTAAATAATTTACGACATTTCCGACTACACTGGTTAGGATAGGGGTCTCTTCGGTTCTTACTGTTGCCATAGATTAAATCCTATCAAGAAATCTCGAGGGTTGTCTAGTGGTTAAGAAAACAGTTTGCAGGGCGTCCGGGGGCTATCAACTAGGTAAGAAGAGATTGGTTACTTGAGTGTGTCACCGATAGCTATAACTCTTTCTATTTGAATACTTGATATTTATCTTCCATGTCTGTGATTACCTGAAAAGATAGAAATGAAAAGTAACTTGTCTAGGCTTTATTATTATTGATTTTCTCTTGACTGAATTTCAATTTTGTTTACTTTAGTTGTTGTTTTTGTCTGCTTTGATATTTAATCTTCGTTCTCTACAATGTTTTGTTTATATTCTTTATTTTATTGTTGTTTTCCTTTCAAATGAATAAACATTACCAATCTCTGTGGATTCGACCTTGTTCACTGTTGTCCACAAATCTTTTATGAACATGTGAATTATATTTGACTAGATTGACACCCATCAGTTGTTTTCCTAGATATATCCTACCGGCAATGAGTGATGGTAAGAGAATGGCTAGGTTTTCTACATCTGAAATCATGGGGGGAGTAGCGAAGTGGTAGAATGCATTAGTGGGGAATGTGTATGGAATGGTGTCGCATTTCTCTTTAATTAAAAGCTTTACGGTGAATAGTTGGAAGGAATTGGGTCTGGTTTCGGTACATTTGGTGAAGGACAACGTGTTATTGTTCAATTTTGCATCGAAGGAAGCTCAGTTACAGGTTCTCAATGGGGGGCCATACACGTTTAGTCGACGGCCATTGCTGCTGAAAGAGTGGAAGCCTTTGATGCAAATGGACTTGAATGAATTACAAAGAATTCTGATTTGGGTGCAGCTTCCTCTTCTACCGTGGGAACTATGGACGCCAGATATATTAAGTCGGATAGGGAGCCTCTTAGGTGCACCAATGTTTTCAGATGAGTGTACTGTTAAACAAGAGAAATTGGGTTT
Source organism: Flueggea neowawraea (assembly GCA_948243855.1). Lineage (NCBI taxonomy): Eukaryota > Viridiplantae > Streptophyta > Magnoliopsida > Malpighiales > Phyllanthaceae > Flueggea > Flueggea neowawraea. The sequence continues at coordinate 4,559 of CAODLS010238272.1, forward strand.
TGTAAGAATTTTAGTAGAAATGGAATTGGGTGGACCATTTCCGGATGAAGTTTTACTTGAGAATGAGATGGGGAGGCAGATTGTTTAGAAGGTTGTGTATGAATGGAAACTTGTATTTTGTTCAGTATGTCATGGTGATGGTCATAATGCAACTCAATGTCCTAATGTGAGTGGAAAGATTAGACATGTTTGGCAAAAAAAAAAAATAGAATGGGAAGGAGCATGTGAGTTTGCTAGTAGAAAGACATATAGATGGGCCTATCACTGGGGCTATTGAAGGAAATGAGGAGTTACCTGCAGTGGGAAGCTTTGGCGGTATCCAACAGTTGGTTACTGATAGAAAGGAGGGGAAATTACTCATATTTGTATTAAACAACAAGATACTGGACAGAGTTGAAAGCTAACTAGTCTACCAAATGGTACCATATACAAGACTAATTAAAATACTCAGGCAGCTATACTAGTGGGACAAAGTAGTGGAACTAGTGATGTTGTGATTAATAGAAGTCATCAGAGAGGGGGACGGAAAGTTAAACCCCCTGATAAGGGTTAATGTTGTGCACGTGGAATATAAGGGGGCTTAATGCCCCTACAAAATAATAAGAGATTAAAGCTCTGATTGGAAAGCAAAGGATGTGTGTGATAGGAGTGCTTGAGACCCGTGTCCATAGAGAGAACAAAAATAGAGTTGTGAAGGGACTAAAACTTAATGGGTGGCAGGTTATAGATAACTATAGTCATGTAGAATTAGGAAGAATTTGGCTTCTCTTTAATCATACAGAGTGTCAAATTCAAGTGAGTATGGTGACAGCTCAGCTGATTCCCTTCCAGATTGCAGTTGCAGGAAGTGTGTTTTTTTGGTCTATTGTGTATGGTGCAAATGAGGCTAGTGACAGAAGAGAGTTGTGGTCTTCTCTGGAATATATGGCTTCTACTGTGGCAGGACCTTGGCTAGTTCAAGGTGATTACAATGCTATATTAAGTAATCAGGAAAGAGTAGGTGGTGCTAATGTGAGTAGTCAGACATGAGGACTTTAAAAAATGCTTGTATGAATGTGGTTTAGCGGACCTAAGAAGTTATGGGTCCTATTACACATGGAAAAATAACCAAGAGGGTTTGGACAGGATTTGGAGGCGGCTGAATTATTGTGTGGTAAATCTTTCCTAGATGGATGCAGATTGCATGTTATTGCCATCAGCCGCATCGGATCATTCACCTTTAATGGTTGAGTTACGAAAATCGGGAACTACTGGTAGAAATGGGTTGTTAAGATTTCACAACTTGTGGGTTCAACATCCTAATTTTATTGATATTGTTCAAAGGAGCTGGAGTTGTGAGTTTGAAGGGAATATGATGTACACAGTTTGGAAGATACTTATGTTGGTGAAAAAGGAATTGAAGCAGCTTCATAGAAGAGAATATGCAACCATCACAGGGTGGAAAGCTGTAAAGATTTACTGAGAACATTACAAACAACACTGCAATGTGGCCCAATGAATGAATATCTTCATGAGGAAGAAAGGGCTATTTTTGAACAATTTAAAAGGCTCAAATATAGTGAGGAGAGCTACTTTAGGCAAAAATCAAGGGTAAATTGGGTACAGTTGGGAGATAATAATACAAAATTTTTTCATAAAACTATGAAGATACGACGGGCAAGAAATAAGGTTTCTTCCCTGATTTTGGAGGATGGTTGAGTAGTTACGGAGTCAAATGAAATCAGTATGACCATGGTTGGTTTTTATCAAAAACTGTTTGGTTCGACTACTTTAGGACGAGAACATGCTAGACTGGAGTTCTTCAGAGTGGTCCAACTGTAACAGTGGGGGAATATTTGTTACTTGTTTCCTCTGTTACTGGAAGTGAAGTAAAGGAGGTAATTTAGGGAATTGGAGATGACAAAGCTCCAGGTGTCGATGGTTTCAATAGTTTCTTTTCAAGAAGTGTTGGTCTATAGTTGGGGCAGATGTAACTGAAACAGTTTGAGTTTTTCAGAACTAGTAAGGTACAGAAACAGATTAATTCAACGATGCTCACAAGCATTCCAAAGGTAGCAAACCCCACTGGATTGAGTGATTATAGGCCAAGTGTGTGCTGCATAGTAATATATAAGGCCATCACAAAAATCTTGGCTGCCAGGTTGAGTAAAATTCTGTCGAGATTGATTAGTCCTGGCCAGTCTTCTTTTGTGCTAGGTAGAAACATAGTGAATAATGTACTATTGGCTGATGAATTGGTACGAAATTATCATAGAACAACACATTCCCCCGCTCGTGCTTTGAAAGTTGATCTTCGCAAAGCCTATGATTCTGTACTGTGGGATTTTGTGGAGGAAGTGTTGCTAGGTATGAATTTTCCAGAGCAATTTATTAGATCGATTATGGCATGTGTCACTACTCCCCACTACTCAATGATGATAAATGGGACACTGGATGGATTCTTTCCTGGGAAGAAAGGGTTGCAGTAAGGAGACCCAATGTCACCACTGATTTTTGGGCTTGTAATGGAATATCTTTCTCGATGTTTTAAGGTACTAATTCCTCGATCCTTTAAATTTCACTTTGGATGTAGGGAATTGGGTTTGAACCACTTGTGTTTTGCGGACGATCTATTCGTGTTATGTGGATATGATTTGGTTTCTTTGGAAGGCATTGCCTCTATTTTACAGCATTTTACAACGGTTTCTGGGCTACATGTAAATGAAGGGAAAAGTGTTGTTTTTCTTCAGTGGGGTGGGAAAAATGAAAAGCAAATTGCATAGAATATTTTGAAGGTTGTTGAAGGAGTGCTTCCAGTCAAATATTTAGGTGTACCACTGGTGTCCAAAAGGTTGAAAAAAGAACATTGTGGGAACTTATTGACAAAATGACAGCTCGGATTAATGGTTGGTCTTTGAAGTTCTTATTATATGCGAGACATTTACAGTTGGTCAACACTTTGTTACAGAGTATGCAGGAGTATTGGTGTCGGATTTTCATTCTTCCAATTGCTATTATCAACGAGATTGATAAAAGGTGTCGACAGTTCCTTTGGTATGGCTTGGAAGAGAATAAAAAAAGGTGGGATTATTGCATGGGAAAATATCTGTAGACCAAGATGTGAGGGAGGACTTGGTATTAAGGAGTTGAAAGTATGGAATATAGCAGTGGTGGGTAAGAAAATATGGGATTTAGTGGCGGTAAAAACTTCCCTGTAGGAGCAATGAGTGGCTAATATGAAGCTAAAAAGGCTGATTTTTTGGGGACTTACTAAGTCTCCTGATAGTAGCTGGAGCTGGGGCCATCTCTTGAAGCTGAGAGGTGAGTTCAAACATTTATTTTCCTATAGAGCAGGGGCAGATAATAACTTTTTGTTTTGGCATGACCTTTGGCTACATAGGCAAGTTGTGCAAGATATGTTTCAGCGGTTAATGTGCAGTATTTTGATGTGTCAAAGTTTGCCAAAATCAAAGATGTAAGGAGACGAGGCAGATGGGTGCTTCCGGACCCTATGAATGAGTAAACTGAGCTAGCCTGGAATTATATTCAACAATTACATATTAATGAAACAAAAGAAGACTCTGTTGTTTGGCGTTCGGTAAAATCTGGATGTTATTCAGTTAAAAGCGCATGGCAGGAGTTGAGGAAGAAATACCCCAAGGTTTCTTGGAGCCAGTTGTTATGGGGAAAAGGGCACATTCCACGATATAGTTTTATAGTTTATCTACCCATGAATAATCGGCTATCTGTTAAAGCCCAATTGATGAGATAGGGGTTAGTAAGCAATGATTGCTGTGAATTATGTTCATCGCACCTGGAGCTAATTGGTCATCTTTTCTTTGCTTGTCCTGTTACTAAGCGAGTTTGGCAGGAAGTCCTAAGACGTTGTTATATTAGGCGAGCACCCTTGGGATGGAGACGTGAAGTTAGTTGGTCCTCTAAGAAAACCAAAGGTTGGAGTTTTCATTGTCAGGTTTGGTGAGTTCTCTTTAATGCATCTGTTTATTGGATTTGGATTGAGCTGAACAATATGGTAATTAGAGCTGAAGAATTTTATTTTGATAGAGTTATAGGTCGTATACTTAACAGCATGAGATATAAGCTTCAAGTGGATAGTAGATTGCTTGCAAACTGTCAACCAATATTTGTGCAATTGTGGTTTTTTTTGCTTCTTGTTTTGTTTTCTTACTCTTCCATACTGCAATCTACTTTTGCCTCTCGAACCACTTAGTGAGTGTCGAGCTCGGTTGGAGTAGTGCATGGTATGGAAGAGGTTTTGTTCTGGTGTAAATATAGGCAGACTAGTCTAGAGAGGAAGCTTGAGATTGTTTTACAGTTGTATAAATTCTTTTGGCGATGCAAATTTTATATTTTCGCCAAAAAAAAAGAACAAATAGTAACTCCATATTTATGTGGAGTTGACATTCACTCATCTCTCTATTTTATTGATTTGGTAATAAAATAGTAATTAATAAGATGAAAAATATATTAAGTTCACATTTCAAAAGAAATAGTAAAAAAAAATTGAAGTATATATAATATTAAAGAGAGTGAATGTAAAGAGACGGTTGTGGATGCTATAAAGGGGCTTTTGGACATCCTTTTGTCAATGGATGCACATCAAGAACAAGAATTGTAAAGGTACAAGGAGAGTAGCCAAATATGATGACCTGTCATACAATCTCATGCTCGCGCTAAAATATGAGCTGCCAATCAGGGACAAAAAGAGACTGGGGCTATGGGGGCACGTGCCCCCACCTGCTGTTGTCCGAAACCCCCCTTATTCAGGGGTTCCTCCCACTCAATTTGTAGGGGGTGCCCCCCTCTCACTTATAGGTGAGGGGGGGCACCAATGGTTGTTGGAGTCAACTTTTTTTATTTAGATTAGAGAGGTTAAAACGACGTCATTTGACCCCTCAACTTATTTTTTTAATTGAAGGACCAAAACAGCATTGTTTTGGCCTCTCAACTTTTTTTAATTGAGGGGCCAAAACGACGTTGTTTTGGTCCCAACCAAGTAAAAAAATGACAGACTAGGGGTAGCAGCACAAAGAAACCAGAGAAAGTGGCGCCAAAGGGAGGAGAGGACACTCCACACACCAATGACAGTCCCACTCCCCTCACCACTTGCCGACGCTCGCCAGCACCTTTGGCGATTGCCAACACCTCCGGTGAGTTTAATTTGTATTTGTTGCTGATTTGTGTAGATCAATTGCTAGGTTTTGAATTTGTTAGATGAATTTAATTTATTAATTTATTAAAGACGAGGTTAGAAACTGATATGTTCTTAAAGTTGTGCTCTCGGCAAAAAACTTCCTGTTTTCATCACTACTGCCAATTTTGTAGATTGATGACCATACTCTACTTTTACACTAACAAGAGAGTCTAGAATATCAATGCAATCTGCCAAACTTAAGCCAAGATCAAAATGAATGGTTTGTCGAAAATTGATGGCTTGAATTATCGTCAAAAATTCATCTTTCCACCGTAATTTTACTTCTATGCCATGCTTAATCCAATTCAGGTCTCTTATTAATTGTAACAGCCTCAAGAATAACCGGGTCCATTTGGTGATACAGAAGCATCTTTGACCCGCACCCTAAAGATAAGCTCTAAAAGCTTCTTTGTTCGGAGTGCTAAAAACTGCAGCATCTGTACTGATTTTCATCTAGCCCCATTGGGATCTCTGCTCATTGAAATTCAACTACCAATAGGCGTGTAGCTCATTATAACTGGAATCAACTCCAACACTATAGAGTTGTGAGTTCTATTCCAAGTGGGAGCAAATAAAATGACTCATCAAAAGAAAAGTATAGAAACACAGCTCCTGAAAAAGTCATTTGAGCAACATTGTCGTGAGCTTCATTGGCATGTTCCCACTGTGTTAGCAAACCAAAACTAGAGATATTGTCTCTTTTCCTCTTCCAAACTACAGCATTCCTGTTCTGCGACAGAGACCAACATACAACATCAAGTTGCTCCACCTAGTTTCGATCCACAAAACTCAAGACAGACCCAAACCATTCAATAGCACCACCTTCATAATAGAAGCCAAATACTGTAATACATACAATGACACCTAAACCACAAAGGAAATTAAGTGTCTTACTCGGTTAAAGTCAATGCTACTTGACTTGACAACAACTAAGGAAATTGATTGTAAGTTGTTGAATCAGTCAATCAGTTGCGACTTCTTGTTAACTTTCAAACCATTGTCAATCATTTTCAGTCTCTCTGAACCAAATACAACTCATTATTGATCGGCAAATACTATTTAATTTAGCACTATATGGTCATTTCTTAATGTTTTTAATTAAAATTAACAATGAGACACATTAAGTGAGTGGCTAGAAATGACTGAAGATAAAAGTTCAAGGATAAAAATTGAGCCAAATTCGGCTCATAAATATAGGTTAATCTTTTTAATGATTGAAGAACTAACATGTATTAAGCCAGATTTTAATGTTTAGAGTGCATGCAAGGCATGTACTTGTACAAATATCAGAAGAAGATAAGCTAAAGAGTTTTATATTTTTTTGTTAATTCGACATATATAGCAAACTTCACAAAGAATATTCAAGTACATACAACTTGGGCTAAAACGCAATGAACAATTAACCATTCACCAAAATCTACATCCCACATTTCTTAAAAGTAACCCCAAAACATGGAAGATTCTTTATGCATATATACTGTTAAATAAGCTCAATAAAGGGGCAACATTGAAAAGACTGAAATCTTCAACCACAACAACAAAAGTCTTGATCCTGTGCAGTGGATAAGTTATAACCAAAAGAAGTTTCGAATGCATTGTGGAGTTGAATTTTCGAGATGATTTTCCAAATGTTAGGTTGAGCAGAAGTGGATTCTTCTCTTTGTAGAATATTTGCTGACTTCATAGAGAAGTCGACCGAGCTGGTCAGTCCCTGTAAATTTGACCGCTTTGGGTTTCCTCCTCTGGCAGCTTGATTCCTACAAGAAGTAAACAAACGCTATTAGGAAGATGATCAGAATGCCGATGCCACATCCAGTTACCTGAAGGGGTTAGATCTATTGATGGTCACTCAATTTTCTGACTCATTACACAAAACTCATCAAAGTCAATTTTCTTTCAGGCAAGTCACTCAATGACGAAAAATTATACACTGAGGTCACAACCACTGAGTCAGTGCCAATTGTCCGGTCACTGCTAAGCAAACCCAGAAATTAAAACTTACTGAATTTAACCTAGAAAACCCACTGATTCTCTAAACCCAGTGACCACTTCCTGATTTGCTTCGATTTTCCAGTAACCATTTCCTGAAACTCGTGCTTTCAACAACCGACGACTCTCAGATCAGAATCTTCTCCTTCGGCAACTTGTCCTCTTCACAACTGAAACCCATTCTCAAAAAAATTAAAGCAGAAACGAAGAAGGGACACAAAGTGAACCCATACTCAAAAAATTTTAGAACCCAGCAATTAAAACCCAACACCTTCTCATTTCCCCACCTAATTTTCCTCCACATCAAAATCCCATCAAAACCTAGCTATTGTCTTCTTTCAAAACCCTAGCAAATAGGCACGAGTCTTTGGCCAGCCACAAATTGTTTTTGATTTTTGATACTGCAGAAAAGAGACGAAAGGAGAAAGAAAAAAAAAAAACGAAGAAAGAGTGTCAATGGTGAGCCCAAGAAGCTACAGAGACAGAGTAACGGAACAGAGAGAGTGTCACTGGTGGTAGAGAGCGGGGAGAGAGAGAGAGAGAGAGAGAGAGAGAGAAAGCCACCGTGACGGAGTTAGAGTGGGCCGACCGAGGGAGAACGACGAGTTTTGAAAGAAGACAATGTCGAGAGACACAGAGATCAATTTAGGGTTAGTGAAGATTGTGAGAGAGAGAGAGACATGCTCTTTTTTTTTTGTAAAATTCAATTTTGGTTGCCGCATGTCAAATGTCTATGTGGCACACTTTTGGCCATGTGGTACAGATGTTACGTTAAGTTTGTGTTACGTAGCATGACATGACATCTGATCTATTTCGATGGTCGGACATCTAACACTGACTCGGTGGTAATTATTTTGAGTGTACAATTTCTCATTATTAAGTGACCTGATTGAAAAAAATTGACTTTAATAAATTTTTTTGTAATTAATTAGAAAGTTGAGTGATCGTTAGTAGTTCTAATCCGATTACCTGAATCACCTACGGAGTCATCCACAGTTTTGTCCCTTTCTTCAACAACAAGCTCTCGCAATGTGAGCATTATGAATAGCGAATCCTCAGCCCATGTGTCTGTACAAAACTTTATCGTTCTACCGTCTCCAAGCGCTTTCTGAATCCCTTTAAGGATAAGCGCCCAGACCTTGCTAATTGCATTCCGGACTTGTGAACTTCTTTTGGCTTCAACTTTATTGGGTATTAAGGTGGTCTTCCTAACATACGAAATAAAGTAGGATGAGAAGAAGAAAAAGAAGAAATAAATCCGGTTAATTGTGTTTGGTCTCTACCCAATCTCACCTTGTGAGGATGTTTTGATGTAAGATGTCGTATGAATGTCCCGTAGCCCCTCCATGCTTGAACTTGTATACGTGCGAGCAATAATTATAAAAAATATCAAATTTATTATTACCTTTAGACATTTTCTTAAAATGCACTTTGAAAATGTCGGAATTAGGAATTCTTCCTCCCACTCCCCCCTCTTCGGTGAGAATTAGTTGAGTTTCACTCTTTTGTGTTCCAACATTTTCAATTTCAATATTTTTGACATTTATATTCTCACTAAAACTTGCCATTCTTTTCAAAAAATTTATTTTTGAAAAATGTAACTCTAAAAAATAAAATGACAAAATAAATAAATTAACTATAGTAAAAAATACAATAACAAAAAAAGCAAATTAACTATAGTAAAAAAATCCAAGCAAAAATTTCACAAAATGAAACTTTTTGTAATAGTAAACACAAAATATACAAAATAATTGAGAGAAATATGAAATTAATAATAAATAAGAGCAATTTGAGAGGTATGAATGTTG
>CAODLS010238276.1:0-10104 GCA_948243855.1 Flueggea neowawraea
CTCACAGTCATCAAAAGAGTTATGTTGACCTGAAGCGTAAACATTTGGAGTTTGGGATAGGAGACCATATTTTTCTCAAAGTGTCACCAATGAAGGGTGTCATGAGATTTGGAAAGAATGGCAAGTTGAGCCCGAGATACATTGGTCCGTTTGAAGTCATAGGCCGTGTTAGGGTCGTGGCGTATGAGTTTGCATTGCTGCCAAAGTTTGCTTCTGTTCATCCGGTGTTCCATATATCACTTTTGAGGAAGTATGTTCCTGATTTGTCTCATGTTCTGACACCTCAGTCTGTGGAGGTCTAATCTGACTTATCTTATGATGAGGATCCCATGAGGATTGTCGATCGACAAGTGAAGAGGTTGCAAAAGAAGGAGGTTGCTTCGGTGAAAGTGATATGGAAGCACCATTCTGTTGAGGAGGCCACTTGGGAGGCCAATGAGGAGATGCAACACAGATATCCACACCTGTTTGACGCAGCTGATCCCTAGGTCAGTGTTTTTTTTTGTGTTTTTGCCTACTTTGCAATTCATTCTATTTTTGGCATCATCATGTTGCATATGTGTGCATACACTGAGCGTTAGGTATGTACTGTCTATGTTTTGATGCGGGTAGCCTAGACATTGATGTTTATTTTAGAGATCTAGATTTGATAAGGACTTTGATTAGTTCTGTTTCAAAATTCGAGGACGAATTTCTTTTGAGGGGGGAAGCATGTAGGGTATGTGTTTTGGAACCTTGAGTAGCGAGTCTAAAGAGTGGATAACTCGAGTTAGAGGAGAAGGTAACTCGAGTTGTGTGACCCCTATACAACTCAAGTTATCCAGAAGTGTAACTCAAGTTAGACGAGGTCCATATAACTTGAGTTAATCATTGTGTAACTTGAGTTATCTGTGCAAAAGTGGAACGACGTGTTTCGGTGTTCTTCATTTTTAAAAGACCCCAAACGACCTAAATCAGTCATTAGGTCCAATCCATTCCTCTCATAAGCTTCCAATCTCTCTCAAGTTGTTCTCCAGCACTTCCTTTGGTTTCTTGAGGTAAGATCGCATTTCTTTCCTCATGATTTCACCAACATTATGCATACTAGGATATTAGGGTTCAAATGGGTTTGATCAACTAGGTTTAGGGTGATTTGGTGAGATTTCGAGTTGTTTTGATAGATTTGAGTATAGATTCATGTTCAGCAGGGTGATTAGAGTAAATGTAGTGGATTAAGAATGACTTTTATTAGTTGATTTGAGTAATTGTTCGAGCTGGATAATCTGGAAAAGTGGTTTACCCGAGTTATGTTTGGTTAACACGAGTAAGATAAGCCCAGATTTACTCGAGTTATGTTGGGTTAACTCGAGTTATTTGTTGTCTAACATCAGTTTACTTGATTTATTTGTTGTCTAACTCGAGTAAATCAGACCTCAGTTTACTCGAGTTAGCTCTAGATAACTCGAGCAAACAGTGGTTCCAATGGACCAAATTGTGATGTTTTGTAGTCGATTAATATGGAGAATTTGAGGATTAATTTGGGGAAATTGAGCGATCTTTGAGGGTTGCATATGCATTACATTGCACGCATTTTGGGTATGGCCACAGTACCATATTTGATGATTATTATGTTGTATTTGTTACAGCATCTTGTGCTTACCAGCACCAGCAGCCACCTACCAGTGGTGCTTGATTTGGATTCCTAGAGCTTGGACATCCAGGTGAGTGGATTACAGCTTCAGACACATAGGTTGTGTCTCAAAACTGATTATGTTTTTGATGTGTACAACACATATTTGAAACCGGACTAATCTAAGGATTGGTTAATTAAATAATGGGATTATGTGAATAAAATATTCATTATTTGTTTTGGAAAAGTATTACATATATATATTGATATATATGTTTTGATGGTTTTGATGCTAAACGCATGGATTGTTTTGAGATTATGTTTTTGAGTATGGGACACTTTTGTTATGGGAACGTAGCCTTTGGTATACCAAGGTATCATTGACCCAGCTATCAGGGTTGTCGATAGCCATGTGCCCTGGCCCGACACATGATTTGTTATTGGGTTAGTGGCAGAGTCCACAATCATTATTGAGGTGGTTGAGTGATGTAGTTCCCACCAATCAGTATCGAAGTGGTTGAGTGATGTTCCCACCACAATTTTTACTAATCCCATAATACGTATATATGGTTTTGATTATGATACTAGTAGTATCATTTTTTCTAATGCGCATGTGATTGCCTTGGGTGTAAATGTTTGCGAAATGTGTTTCTGAAATCATACTATGTATGTAGTGTGTATACACATATATATACATTCATGTTGTATACGTACATGTAGTAGGTTTCCAACGGTTTTCAAACCAGTCTTCGTGAGGCACGTATGAGGCACTCTGGAGTGTTGTCCCTCACTTATTGGGTTTGACCCCCTTTGTATTATATGTTGCCTTGTTTCTATTGTGCAGGTTGACTCGACTCGGCAAATTTTGACATCCCCGCCCAGTGAGACAGATACTTTTGGTTAGTAGCACCTTTTTGGTCGGGCTACTTTGTTTGTATTAGGTGCTCCACTCCGATATACTGCTGGGTTATGGAGTCTGCTGATTGAGGGTTTATTTTAGGGACATTGGATTTTTGAATTTATCGCTTGTATTTATTTCATAGATATATTTTATTAATATATATATATATGATTTTTCTTGAAACGTTTTTAATAACATGTTTTAATCAAATGGGTGTATAGTTTCCGTATGTTTGAGGCTTGTGCGAGATGAGCCGGACTCCTACAGATGGTTCACCTCGTACGCCGGTCATGGTCCCGAGAATGGGTCGTGACAATTTAGAGATTAAATTCATAAAACGAATGAAAATAATGGATTAGAACCACAATCTTACCTCCATAGATGTTTAGGAACATTGGGCAAGCAATGGAGTAGAGAGAGAATTGATCTGAGGTTGAGAGAGATTGAAAATGAGAGATATGGAAGAATGAGTCGAGTGTGGGTGTTTTAAACTATCTGAACAAGGTCACGTACGTCATTCTAACCCTCACATACGTAAGGGGACCCTCATGTACGTCACCAAGCATCTCACGTACGTTATCGGGGTCAAAAATTGCATTCAAAGGCTTCAGCTCCGACCTCACGTACGTCACTGTAAAAGCTCACGTACATGAACCATACACCCAACTCACGTACTTTAGTTAAATTTTCGCGGACATGAGGCTACAGTACCTCACGTACTTTAGATAAAATCTCAAGTACATTATATTTTACAACTTACGCACATAAGTCACATCACTTACGTATTGCCGGACTTTTCTTGCTTCCGAAGTTGTTCCGAACCATTCCCAAAACTTATCAACATCCAACCTTACAAATTAGCATCATCAAACATCAAAAATCATCACAAACATTCAAATATTGGATAAAGATTGAACGACTTCAATCGAAATCAATCAAGGTTCAACAAAAGACCTTGTCGATATTAAGGGAATGCTATAGAGAAATTCATTGGAATAGACGGGGTATTACATCCATGTCTTCTGAACCCCTATGTTTTTGCTATGTCTAGATTTTATCTGAAATCTGAATAATTAATGGTCTGGCTAATTTAATAATCTGACTTATGTGATTATTATTAATAATCAATATTCAATTTTTGTTTTTTGAAATGTATATATATTTCTATAAATTGATTTCAACTTTGCATGTCTATATGCTCTGAATATTATTTATATATTATTATGATATAGGACCTAGTTACGGAGTATATACCCTTTGGTATACCGACACTCTGTCAAAGCCCTAGTCACCAGGGTAAAGAGGTGACCGTGTGCCTAACCAGATACACATGATTTTTTGTTTTGTCACTTTAGTCCACAATATTTATTATGTCTGATTCTGGTTCCATATATTCTTATGATATATATATTATTTCTGATTTACTCTACACGTCTAACTGCATGTTGTCTGCTCTATTTGTGAAATGTTTTTAAAAGGATTTTCAAACAGTATTGGTATATACGTAGTGTGTATATGCTTATATTTTAGTATATCTACATGTAGTATTTTCGAACTGTTTTTAAAACATATATGTAAGTCCTGGTGGCAATTTAAAGTATTGTCTCTCACTGAGTTTACTTAGCCCCATTCCTTAATATTTTCAAGTATTCATTTTGATATTCAACAATTGTCATGTAACCCGTGTTTCGGTAGGCATTCCTTTGATTGTGAGTGCCCTTTCGTTTTGGCTCTATATGTTTTATAGTAGGGCTCCATAAAAGATGCTAGTAGGTTACTGGGTATTCATTTTGTACTTTGTCACTCAGATCTACTATTTCATGATTTATACTTATTTGCGATATCATGATATTATTTTGTTATACTTATATATTTTCATTTATATATGAAAATTTTGTGTGTTATATATTTTTGTAAACATGTCTGTCAAAGGTTTTTAATAAATATTTTAAACGAATAATTTGGGTGGTATGTTTGATTCTTCGAGACTTGTGCAGGATGGGTCAAACCTTTGGTTCGGTTCGCCTTGTACGCCGGTCATGGTCCGTTCTCAGGGCATGACAGTGCGATAGGTTGTTAATGATTTGATCAAGTTATTAAATTCGAAATTCTATAGATTGCTAAAAGTAGTTGATAAATACATATTACACAAACTAATTGATAAGTACTTCAAAATTCTGCAGATTGCCAAAAGTGGTTGATAAATACATATTACACAAAATAGTTGATAAGTATTTGGGTTATGAAAAATCCTTATATATATGACGCGTTAGATAGTCTCAAAGTAATTGATAAGAATTATAATACTTTGTCATCCAACAATTTAGAATTATCACCTAAAATGAAAATAGTAATTTAGAATTGAAAAGAGGGATAAAAATATCCAAAAAAAAATTTCTAACATCCTGACTTTTATAAATATTATGATTACATTACACTTCGGTGTATTTATCCGTAGTCTTTAGTTCTCCCTTGGTTCTTTGTTCTTTTTCTTTCAAACCTTCTCTTGTACTCAAATCTTCTTTCTAATAAAAGCTCTCCTCATTATTGCTTTTTGTGAATTGTTACAAAGGAGCACGACCCATTCTACAGCAAGTTTAGTTCCTTTTCTTACTCTCATCGTTTGATTAAAATTCAGATCCTCGCAAAAATCTCTATTAGTTTGAAAAAACTTAAAATTTACTGGCATGCTCGTATTTTACTAAAAGGGCCGCATTGATTTTTTTTAAAATACAAAAAATGGGAAACACATAGGTTTTGCATTCTTTCATGAATTTCGGTGTTGTATAGATAATAGATTTGCTGTTATAGGTTCTTTCGTATCAGGACAGGTTGTTTTTTTTTTTGGTGTTAGATCTTCATATCTGGCATCTCTTATCTCTCAATTCACGTGGTGAGGTTGAGCTCAGTAAGGGATGGTTTAAGGGAAAGACTTAGTTTTATACGCATTTTATACGCATTGTTGGGATGTGTCGTGATATATTCTCCGCTGTATACCACTTTTTTTGGGCAATAAGACTAACGCCTATTGACAAAAAAAAAACTAATGTACGTCTATTTGAAAAAAAAATACATCAATAATTGAGCAACTAGTCCTTCACATTTTATCTCACATTTCCTTTTTCCATCTATATATACGTCATTGTTATAGCCTACTGATAATCATAAGAGGTTCAAGCCACAATTCAGAGGAAAGGCTAAGCAAATATGGGAGTTGAGAGCAAAACTCAGGTTCTTATCAATGCGTTCTTCCTAGCATTAATACTTCTCACCCTAAATTCGTCCAATGCTTCTCCTCTTCTGACTAACAGCACCACAGCTTCCAGTTCCATTGGTGGCAGCTCTGGATGGCTAGTTGACGATGGAGCGGAGTTATTGACGGATTCACACATTAGCAGGTTTCTCCAAGCTCCTCCTAAGCAGGCAACAAATCCTTCGCGGATAGCCGAGCTCACACTAGCTTGCGGCACAGGTACAACGTATGGGTGTTGCTTGGACGGCAAATCCCCGTACCGGAAGTACTACTAAAAATTGTGGGAACTTCTGGTTTATTTGTCTGTGATTTTCTTATCCGTCTGGCTTTAATGAATAAATGGCTTGAAATTAATTATTATTGGTTTATTGTGTTGGCTTCGAAAGTCCAATTATGCACATGACTATTAACGTTGTGATTGAGTGATAGTTTGCAAGAAATGTCCACCTTTCTCGAAATGAATTAATGGAGGTTTTTGTAGTAATAATTAAATTTTTTTAAACATTGTGATATAGAAAATAACTGTTTTGGTTTATTTGACATTATTATGTATTAGTTAGTATTTTTTTTGTTTAAATACACACACACACACACACACAAACACATATATATATATATATTGTGCTGTCACACCAATAAACAGACCATAACCGGCGTACGAGGCGAACCAAATCGAAGACCCGGTTCATCCCGCACAAGCCTCAGACATTCTACCCAACTTATTTAAACCATTCAATAAATATAAGTTAAAACACAATTTATATATAAAATATATAATATATATCAAAATACTATCAAAATAACATACAAGTAAAACAGTGTAACCAATATATAGAAATGCAACCCAAAATCCAACGACAATCCGATGTGGAGCTCTACTGCAAAGTATACAGAGCCCAACCAAAAGAGCACTCACTATCAAATGGAATGCCTCACTGAGAACCAAGATATCGAATAGTTGTTGGATGCAAAAAAAAATGTACTTGAAAAATATTAAGGGGAGCGGGTGAGAAATCTCAGTGAGGGACGACACTCCATATCACTTCCGGGACTCAGAAAGACTGTTTTGAAATCAATTCAAAAATATTGCATACGTGTATATGTATATATAATATACACTCTATATACTTAATAATGTATGAGAAAATGTTTAATAAAATGTTTGCACCCAGATTAGACAGCATACAGTCAGACAGTATCATTAGTACCAGAAATAAATATCATATACTCCCTATGTCCCATAAAGATATAACACAATGTTTTTCACACAGATTAAGAAAAATTAGTTGGATTAGTTAAAAGCATTAACTTTTAATAAAATTTCTAATATACCCTCACATTATCTCACCAATTTAAAACTTTTATGTAATGTATACTTAAATAGGGGTAATTTGGTCTAATCTCTTATAACAACTAATCTAAAAACAGAAACAAGCCAATATATTGGGAGGAATAAAAAAAATGTGGCCTATCTTTATGGGATGAGGGAGTGTATAATAGGGTCAAATAATGGGACCAGATATAGACAGAATAAATAATATGGACCAAATCACTAGACAGAAAACACGTGTATCTGACTGGATACCCCGTTAATTAGGGCTTTAACAGAGCATTGATATAACAAATACTATGTATCTAGTAGCTAGGTGTCCTATATCATAATATTATTAAAATAATTAAATAATAATAACATACGAGCATACAAATTAGAGTATTTATTATAGAAGCAATAAATAATAATTTTCAGAAAAAATAGAATTATTATTCCATAAGTATCACAGAAAATTAAATTTTTGTTAATTAACCAAATAACTATTAGTCAGATTACAGACTATATCCAAACACGACAAAAACTATACGAATTTGAAGACACAACCTATGTATCTGAAGCTGCTATCTCACCTAGTGTCCAATGCTACTAATCCAATCAAGCACTACTGGTAGGTACTGATCTCGATGACAAGAACAAGAAGCTGAAACAAGTATATCAAAAAGATATCAAAATGTGGTATTGGTACTGTGGCAATGTTTAATATATGAAATGCAAATATAAGTGCAGACACTCTCTCGACATCTTGAAAATCAAACTCTACAAAAAAATTAGACTTTGTTCCCTCCTTACTCGAGTAATGATATATCATACTCGGCTAACCAACCAACATTTCACTCGAGTGAACCATGGCCTATATTACTCGAGTTACAAAATTATGTTACTCGAGTAGCCCTTTCAGATGTCCAAAACGATCAAAACCAACATTCTAGCCATTCCATTCATTCATATACCATTCTAAACTCAACTTATTATCAATCAACCTAACCCAAATCATTTCATCAATTCCCAGAACTCCAAACCCATCCATATTCATCAACAGCCGAATTCCAACATCAAAAATCAAATTCTGGAACCTCCTACATGAAATAGAAGTAAGAACTAAGTTAGAGTAGAAATCTTACCCTCAATCCTTGAAGAAATGGACAAATAAGCAAAGATAACAGAAGAGAAATATTTTTGGGTGTCGAGGTAGTGTTCTATGTGTGAAAAATGACCGACAAAATCAGATAAAATCGTTTAAATATGTGTGCAACTGACTGCACTGCTACCCAGATTACACGACTTTCTCGAGAAAGCAAAATGCTTACTCGAGTAAGAAATACTTCAATACAAAAAATTATGTTTCGCTTACTAGAGTAACCTATTGATTTTACTTGAGTAAACTGATCGTCACCTCACTCGATTAACTTGAATTCTTATTCGAGTGAGCTAAGGTTCGAAAAGAATAATCAATTCCACTCTTACTCGAGTAATTTCATCCTTTACTCGAGTTAATAGAGCTTTGTATTACTCAAGTAACACATCTCTTTACTCAGAGTCCAATTGAACTCGAGTAAGGCATTACAGTTGCTTGGATATTGTTGAAAAAACAAATGTAAATGGAAAGAAATACCATATTGGATAGTTATGGTGTGTGCAAACTACATATAAATGATAAAGACTCACAACACATTGTCTTAATATTTCGGGTAAAGATGTAGTGTGAAGTCCGCTTTTGTGTTTTTTCGCTAAATCCACACATAATGCAGTTCTCCTTAAACTCTAGTATCAGAGCTGTCATGACCCAAAATTGGGCCAAGACCGGTGTACGAGGCGAACCGTCTATAGGAGTCCGGCTCATCCTACACAAGCCTCCAAAGATCAGAACATACTACCCGAATGATTTAATTATCAAAATATTTATTAAAACATTTAATAAATCAAAAGTGAACAAGATATAAAATAAGTTTGTATGAAATCAAATATACATATATCTAAATATATATATCAAAATAACATCAGTATAAACATAATGAAAAGCCAAAGTAGCAATCCCGTAACCCAACAGCATATAAGTGTAGAGCTCTAACAATACAAAAAGAAGAGCTCGGACAAAAAGGGCATAACTAACCAAATACACCTCACTGGCAATCCAAAAATGCAGAACGGTTGCTAAAGCCAAAATCTGTGAACTTGAGATACAAGAATCAACATAGAAAGAGAAATAAAAGGGGTCAGGGCCCAGTGATGAATAACACTCCAGACCGCCTCATACGTGTCTCACAAAGACTATTTTGAAAATAGTTCAAAAATACCACAAGCAGATATATATATATACACACACACACACACATACACACACTATATATAGATAATAGTTTTTCAAAAATTCATTCCCAAAGGTTCGCAACCAAAGCATCCAACAAGCACGTAGGCTTTAAAATCATTTTTAGATTCAAATCGTATTTTTTCGAGTCAAAAGTCATATCATATACATGGGACTAAACCAAAGTATGCATCCAGCACTAATACAAAGTGATGTGGACTCTGCCATCATCCATAACAAATCATGTGTTGGATCAGAACACATGAATATTGGCAACCCTGGTAGCTACTAAAGGTCACGTTTTACCCCCGTAATAGAGGAGTCCCATATCAAAATCAAAACATACTAATACACAGTATTAAAATCAAAGGCATGCATAATAGTATCAAAAATCCAAAGTAGATATGTATATAATACATATATCATTTCAAAACATAATCCTAATTAAATATGTAATCAGTTTATTATTAGTCAATCCTCAGATTAGTCAAATTTCAAATATGTGTCGTACACAACAAAAACTCATATACAGTTTCGAGACACAGTTAATGTTTCTGCAGCTACTATTCACTCACCTGGAAATCCAAGTCCAAAACGTCAGTCAAGCCCCACTCGTCGGTGGCTGGTCTCACTGACAGGAACAAGAAGCTGAACAAACAAATATATATCAACAGATATATCGTAGACAAATCGAAATGTGGTA